>OX424456.1:9185644-9218147 GCA_949152495.1 Lasius fuliginosus | reverse complement strand
CACGAAAGCTGAGAAAGTAGATATGATTTTTATTTATGGCGAATGTCGCCAAAATGTGCGAGAATCAATACGTTTGTATGCGGAAAGATTTCCTGATCGTGCCATATTTTCACGATCTGTATTTTCTGATATTATAAAAACTTTTCAAGAAACCGGAAGCGTAGGTAATAAAAAGCGCCTACGAGCCAAGAAAGTCACTGATGAAATAACGCGATGAACATTTTAGCAGCAGTAATTAATAATCCACATACCAGTACAAGAAAACTTGAACGTCAGAGTGGTATTAGCCGACGAAGTATTTTGCGAATACTCCATACTCATAAATTTCATCCTTATCATATGTCACTTCACCATGAACTCAGTGAAAATGATTTCCAAAATCGTTTAGAATTCTGCCAATGGGGCTTACGACAACTGCAAATAGATAATACGTTCTTAAACAAAATTTTGTTTACGGACGAAGCCACGTTTACAAATCACGGGCAAGTTAATATTCACAACATGCATTATTGGTCAGAAGAAAATCCACGATGGCTGAGGGAAGTGTGCAAACAAAGACCTTGGTCTGTAAACATTTGGTGCGGACTAATTGATAATAAAATAATTGGCCCTTATTTTATAGATGGGACATTAAATCGTCGAAAGTACGAACAGATTTTAACAGAAGTTTTGCCACAACTATTAAAAGACATTCCACTGTACATACGACAAACGATGTGGTATCAACAAGACGGATGTTCTGCTCATTCTGCACAAAACATTACAGAAATTTTAAACAGAACATTTGGAAATCATTGGATTGGTCGACGTGGAAATCACAAATAGCCCACGTTCCCCAGACTTGACACCTCTAGATTTCTAATTGTGAGGAAAATTGAAACAACAAGTGTATTGCGAGAAACCAACAACCAGAAAAGATATGGTAATGCGTATCAGGAGAGCTTGCGCCGCAATTGATCCAAATGAAATTCGACGTGCCACGTTATCCGTATTAGAACGCTTCAGACGATGCATCAATGCCGAGGGTCAGCATTTTGAACACTTAAATTAACAGTGAGTACCGAATAAAGTAAATGATCGAAGTATTTGATCGGCTTCTCGAGGTGTTATTATTTTTTATCGTAGTTGAGCTTCAACGACCTTGATCCGTATGTCACGAAAAATTGAGGTCGGATAGAAAAGTGTTCGAAACAAAAGTTTTTTGTCTTTTTACATAAAATAAGATGCCGTAAAGCAAAATATAGGTTTCCATTAAAAAAATCAAAGTTGACCTTCGTAGCTCCTCCACCCTTTCACCTCCAAAAAATCCATTGATCTCAGGTTATAGTTCTTGTAAAACCAAGCAAATTTTGTCCGAAGCATTTTTTTCTATCACTGAAAGCAACCGAGTTATTTGGGTGGCCTGTTTTAGATGCCCCACCCTGTATATACATATACAGGGTGTCCCATTTTAAAGGACCCACTCAAATATCTCAGAAACACTGCGTTAAATCGATAAATTTTTCAAACAAAAGTTGTGTGGCTTCAAGAGGCCATAAGATGGTGACAATTATTTGACCTTGGTAAATCATATGAAGGTCATGTGAAGGTCAACTTTAAAATCTTACGTAGAAACCCCCATTTTTTATTTGGTATTCTTGTAGCTGACATCGAGGCCTTTCCAAAACGCTATAATTAAATGTTTTTCCATTAAGTACTTTTCGAGTTATAAGGCTTGAAGTTTACAGTATTTTGACAAAATACAAAATATCAGTTTTGTAAAACATTCAGTTTTCGGTAATCTTACCTTAATACTTTTATGCATAGAATAATAAAACCAATCAAGTGCGCGCGCGCACCCACTCACCCACACACACCCACTCATCCCCCCCCTCACACACAAAACACACACACGCACCATAGGAAGGGTTTGGGAGTCGTTAACTACTGTGGAAGCGACGACCCACAGGATCCTTATCCCTACGGAGTGCGCGTACGCACGCACACATCCACAAACAAACACACACTCCTACACACGGGATCTGATATCTGCCACGTCCTCGTCGTAGATCCTGGGTTATGCCGAGAGCAGATAATGCAAAAACGTTATTTTCGCCATCACACATTTTGAAGGTTGTTTGAAGGACAAATAACATTTTTCGAAAAAATGTTTGGTACAAAAGTTTCATATTTTTTCGTATTGAATCCGAATCTGCAATAAAAAATACCATGTTCCATTTAAAAAAATTCACTTCCGGTCTGAATCGCCTATTTCCGGCCGGAACCAGAAGTTGAAAACATCACCATTCGATAGAGCGCACCCGATTTATAAAGAAAATGTTTTTACTTTTTTGAAATAATCACTTCTCTAGTTTTTAAATGGGTGGTACGGGTGGTCTGAAACACCCTGTATATATATACCGTGCAGTTAGTTATTAATTAAAGATTAAAACTCTGTTTAAGAGATGAGGAATTGAATGGAGTCAGGGAATTATAATATGTCATAAGAATTTCTTATATTAAATCTCCTGTTATCAATCTTTGAATGTGGAAGTAGAGATATAAAGAAATTTTATAAATCTCAGCACAACAAGGAGCCTAGAATTATTTTATGAATTCTGGCTCAGCAGTGTGCTTAGAAATTGATCAATACCGGCACAACAAGAAGCCTAGAACATTTATAAATTCTGGCTCAACTAGATGCCTGGATAATTTATCGATACTGGCACAACAAGGAGCTTAGAATATTTTATAGATCTTGGCTCTACAAGGTGCCTAAATATTTTATCAATACTGGCACAACAAGGAGCTTAGAATATTTTATAGATCTTGGCTCGACAAGATGCCTAAATGTTTTATGAATACTGGCACAAGAAGGAGCTTGGAATATTTTATAAATTCTGGCTCAACAAGGTGCCTAGGGTTATGAAAGGAGAAAGTTGAATGACATCAAAGTGATAACAGTAGTATTGTTTCTATACAAGAGATCTAAATATTATCTAATATAGACAAATTTCTATTATAGATAATGGTCAGGATTGTAAGGATGAATAATTTAAGTGTAACTGTCAGCTACGTGCTAGCGCTTGACAGGGAGGTTTTTTTATTATATAGGGTTTAAGATTATAGTCTAAAGCGTACAGGATATTGAGAGACGGGAGAAATGGGGAGTAAGGTGATTAGTGGCTGGTTATCAGTCGTTTACAGACTTAAATCTTCATATAGGTACGGTTATTCTGAATTAGACTTACTCACCGTATAGAGTCTGGAACCTTAGATGTCCAAAATCGCTGCGTACGTCTCAGCCTTTGCTTCCTCTCAAGGACCTCGATCACGGAATATGAGGGCTAAATTGAAGTACGCGGATATGTGCACAAACTCTATTATATATATATATATATATTCGAACTTTATTTTACAATTGACTTGGACTTTATAAATCTGATGTGTGACTGGCAAAGAAAAAATGTATCAGGAAATATCGGAGAGATTGAAAGAATAATTTGAAGTGTCTAGTGAAAAACTAGAATCCTTAATGTCGAATGCTACTAATAATAATGGCTATGATCGTAGTGGCCGCGCGCCTCGAGATGGGCGGTTTATATATCCGTGAAACAAGGAAATCTAGGGCTGTGTGCAAATCACGATTCGAAAATTCTTTCAAGGTGTCTCCGATGTTCCGAGGAGAAGTTGTTATCTAAATTATTTCGCAGTATTTCGCTGCCGATGGGTTGAGAGCGATGCGTGGTTTGTTTATACATCCGGTGATAACAAATGCGATAGGTCGCATAGGACAGATCGAAGGACACCATATTTAATACTATTAATATCTTCCTATTGCATCGTTTCTGTCCTTGGTGCAGATTTCTAATGTACGAATGCTTTTGATTTTCAATACAATTTTCTAATATAACGTAGAACTTGTTGTCATGAGTTAGTTAATTTACAGAATCACCTTTTATATAATTTGCTCTTAATATTATAAATATTATATTTTTATTTCCAATTGTTCGTGATAAAGAAAACTTTTTAGCAAATTGTTATATTTGTGATTCTATAAGTTAAGGCGTATATAATTCTTAAATTTAAATAAACATCTATATCGAATATTTATCCGCAAGGTTCAATAAGTAGGATTTAAATAGTTTACAGTCGCAGAAATCGATAAAAAATTTGATCGCAAATATTATTTTATAATTTGTTTACAGAATCATTTTTATAATAATCTGTCTTTTAGTTTAACCATGATCTGAGAAGGTGATGTTAGTGTTTTGTGAATAAATTCAAGTAATCTTGAAATTCAATTTATGAATAAAGTTTAAGACAAATCATTATGCGTATTTCATGTTTCTGTAAGTCATAACGCATATATCTTTTGGATAGAAAGTTTATAGAATATTCTTGAATAATCCAATTAAATAATATCGCTGGTGTCATCGCAAAAGAGTCAAAATTCGCTCGCAAGGTTATCCTTGTAAAATAGTCGCAAGTTAGTTCTAGAGTGTTGCGCGCGCATGTCCTGGTGTTTTGGGACGACGCCTGATTAGTTGGTTCTTAGTTACTCTGGTAATTATAGTTCTTTGTGCAACTGAACGTTATATCTTAAATTCCTAAGTTAAATAGTCATATGGAACAAGAACGATAAGCAATAAAATGCACTAGAGATTAATTTTATTATGAATTTAAATAATTATAAGAATAAAAACAAGCGGGCTAAATAATCGTTCTTTATTCCATAGATTACTTAATATACTATAGAAATAAAAGCGAAATGTGATTATTTGCAAAAATATGGTTTCAAAAAAATGGCGGGACGTCACAACAGACTGCAATGTAGTGTGCACATGTATATTACCACAGATTAATATAACAGATCGCCAAAGGCCTGGGTGAAGGCGCGACCGGCATTTCCGTGCAGACTTTGCCCCTTACCGACACACTTTGCCCCTGGTTTGAGTCCGTGCTTTGCCCCTGGTTTGAGTCCGTGCTTTGCCCCTGGTTCGAGTCCGTGCTAAACTCCGACTTTGCCCCTGGTGCGACAGGCTATTATGTATACAGGGTATTATCACAGATTAATATAAAATATAAATTATATTAATTTGGGGTATTATATATATTATATACATCACACGTTAAGCTGCAATGAAGATAGTCCAAAGAAAGGACCGAAACATTCTTAAAAAATAAAGAATAAGTATTTTTAAAAAATTTTGCGTTCTTATTTCCGACGCACCTGCGCTTACGAGGGTGGTCTGAAAAGTTTCCGACCTCAACGTGAAGATGACAACACTCGTAAATAAAAGCTACTGAATTTCGTTGTTCATCTGTTGACAGTTACTCATTTAAAGTTTCAGCCATTTTGGACGCGCAGTTTTTATGTAACAGTCGTTTGAGTGAGTTGGTGTGAGTTTTTTTGTGAAAATGGACAAAATCGAGTATCGAGCTGTCATTAAATATTTGTTTTTGAAAGGCAATACGCCTACGCAAATCAAAGATGAGTTGGATTCTGTGTATGGGGACTATGCACCATCATTTACCACAGTGAAATTTTGGGCAGCTGAATTTAAACGTGGCCGTAAGAGCTTGGGAGACGATGAACGTTCGGGACGTCCAAAAACTGCAGCTACCGACGAAAACATCGCCAAAGTTCACCAAATGGTGCTAGACGACCGCCGAATTAAAGTGAGAGAGATAGCAGAGGTTATGAACATGTCAAAAGAACGTGTTTGTCACATATTAGATCAACATTTAGGCATGAGAAAGCTGTCCGCGCGTTGGGTGCCGCGTTTGCTCACGTTAGACCAAAAACGTGTTCGAATGAACATTTCCAACGCTCTTTTGACGCAGTTTAGGCGCAATAAATCCGAGTTTTGGCGCCGATTAATTACTGTAGATGAAACTTGGATACACCATTATACGCCCGAAACAAAAATACAATCCAAACAGTGGACTGCAAAGGGGGAACCGGCTCCAAAAAAAGCAAAAACTGTTTTTTCGGCTGGGAAAGTGATGGCGACTGTTTTTTGGGATAGTCATGGAGTTATTTTAATCGATTATCTTCAAAAAGGAAAAACCATTACAGGAGCATACTACGCATCATTACTTGACAAGCTGAAGGCAGAACTTGCGGAAAAACGGCCACATTTGCAGAAAAAGAAAATCCTGTTTCACCAAGACAACGCACCGTCTCACACCTCAGCGGTTGCCATGGCGAAAATCCACGAATTATCGTTTGAACTGCTTGACCATCCGCCTTACTCACCAGATCTAGCCCCAAGCGACTTCTTTTTGTTCCCTCATCTAAAAATTGCGCTCGGAGGACAAAGATTTTCGTCAAATGAAGAGGCAATCACCTTCGTGAACAATTATTTTGCAGAGAAAAATGCCGAGTACTATTTTGACGGGTTACAGAGATGGGAGCATCGCTGGGAGAAGTGTGTAGAGTTACAAGGAGACTATGTTGAAAAATAAAAAAAAAATTTCAGAAAAAATGTGTTGTATCTTTGTTAGGTCGGAAACTTTTCAGACCACCCTCGTATTAGCATGTTCGGGCGCGCGTTAGAATTTGTCGGACATGATCTCGCTGAATTTGACAATAGGGAGATCACTTCAATCGTTAACATTTGGTGACGGTTTTTTCTGAGACCGGATAGAACTATCACCATAAAGATTACCCAGGACTTAGCGGAAGACAATGCAGTCGGCGAGCATGTGACTGCCTACGCTCCCTTTGTCTAATTTAGCGAGAAATCACGACACGTGTGTATCTTCCGAATGCCGTGCACTATTTTTAGTATTTTCAAGAATTTTGTATTTTTACTTATGGCAGTTTCTTATTCAAATGTCAAATTTATCAGTCTTCTGTGGAAAACAAAACAATTTACAATTTTCTGATATGACATTATTACAGTTTCTATATGCACATCTGTCGAATATCGTGATTTTCTTCACATCATCGTTATCTATTTTATAGAAAAACACTTGCAACAATCGAAAACAAACTGCCTGCCGCTAACAAATAATGCCGAGAAAGCACGCAATTTCCGCGAATTTCCACGTATTGTTACGAGATCCACATCTCGTAACTTTTGTGAAAAATCTACAATTTCAACGAAATTGTAGATTCTTCAGATCACTGCAAATTATAATTTACAATAATAGTTTTCAGTAAATACGATGAAAAATCGTATACTGAAAACCGCAAGCAAAAGTGCAATAGAATAAAGTCTGTTAAAATAAGCGACAAAATAAAGAAATTAGCAATAGAAAATTAATAATTAATAATTATTTATAATTAATAATTTTTTGTAAATACCGATGATTACAAATTACGAAGTATAAGAATTAAATAACTCGTGTTTTCAAACTTTGTTCGCGGAAAGAATCCTAAACAGGACCTTTAAAAGATAAGACCTTTAATATAACGTCGGAAGAATTAAAGCGTTTAAAGAGATGAACGCAACGAAATTGATATGCAATTGTTTTTACTCATCGCTGCAAACTCATAAGCCTCTGGCGTTCTCGAGTGATCACATCGACTGTCTCACAGAGCGAATTCCCATTGTGCTTTTGCTAGCGATTTTTATCGTTATTATTGAAAGCTATTATTGAGAATAGTGTGACGTGTGTGTGTGTGTGTGTGTGTGTGCGCGCGCGCGTGTGTGCAGTGATCTGATTTTACGAATCTACAGTTTTAACGAAATTGTAGTTTCGATAAAATCACGAGATTCGCGGAAATTCGCGGAGATAGTGTGCTTTCTCGGAGTTTTTCTTTTGCGGCCGGCGGCTTGTTTTTGATTGTTGCAGGTACTTTTCGTAGATCAAAATGGATAACAATAATGTGAAGGAAATAACGATATTCGACAGATGTGTATATAGAAACTGTAATAATATCAAATCAGAGAACTGTAAATTGTTTCGTTTTCCACAGAAGTCTGATGAAAGATTTGACATTTGGATACGAAACTGCGGTAAGTAATAGTAAAAAATTCTTGAAAATACCAAAATTTTTTGATGATAACGAAAAAAGCTGAATTTTGTAAGAATAAAGAAACGGTTCTGTGTTAAAAATTTTAAGTAATTTTCTTTAATGAAGTTTGATTAAAATTTTTTAAAATACACTATATGTAGATGTGCATGAAGTTAGCCCCCCATTTTTTAATTTTAAATGTTTTTTTAGTTGTTCCAGGTTGTTCTTTGTTTGTTCTATATTGTTCCAGAGTTATAAGGCTAAAAACCAAAAAACAAGAGAAAAAACGCAAAAAACGGCTTTTTTAGTGGCCCCCCATTTTTTGAAAAATCCAACTTTTTTGGTTGTTCTGGATTGTTCTAGTTGTTCTAAACATTGTTCCAAAGTATTAATTTGATTAGTCAAAAATTTTAAGAGATATTAAAAGAATTAAAATTTTGAAAAAAACCGTTTTTTACTATTCTCTCAGGAACCAAATAACTTACAACATTGTCGATTTAGATTATATTTGTAACCGTGTAGAACAACTCAGAACAAAATTTTTACGCAGAACAACAATATAAGGCCCACTTTACTCTTGATCGAAAAATTTTATTTTTCGATTTTAATGGTAAAAGACTTGTTCCAGGCTTCCCGCTTTATAACTATAGTAGAACAACTAAGAACAACTTAGAACAAAAGTTTTATGCTCCAAAAAACGAAATACTTACAATATTGTCGATTTAAATCATGTTTATAATCGTGTAGTATTGTGTTTTCGACTAAAAGAACTAAAACAAAAATTTTATGCTCCGAACAGAACCTAATACTTTGCTCTTGGAGGTAAAAAGTTATTTTGTCTTTTTTTTCGTTTTTTTTTATTTTCTTATGTTGGATATTTTTATAATAAAAATTGAGATATATATATATATATATATATATATATATGTATGAAGATGGAGAAGATGTAATGTGACTTGTTGCGTATAGGTATATCAGGGGTATTTGCATAACAGTATATATTAAAATGAAAACATATAATTTAGTGAAATAATAATAATATATATTCTTCAACTTATTAATAACATTCAGTAAAATACATTTTTAGAAATATAATGTAATGGGGGAGGCAGTTTTGATCATTTTCCTCTAGTGACCTTACAAATATTTTGTTTCCACATAAATACACATTTGAACGTTGCCTTTTGGTTTAACGCACGCCTTTTTGGGTTTACGTAACAAATTGTCGCATTTAATCCAATTGGTACCATTACGTATACACGCAGTATAATGACCAACTGAAGTTGGGGAATTTTGTCCGTGGTATAAAACGCATCCAACATGGGTATAATGTTGCTCATTTAATTGGATGGAATGGAAAGTGGAATGTCATCCAAAGCAGTTGGAATCGAAGATTCGATAAATAATTGTGCACCGTATGTTACGCTCATAACACGTTTCTCATCACATTTGCGACATAAAAGTTTTGAAATTTTACCTTCATTTATTGCATCCACAATTTTCACGTAACCGTGTTTGTTTAATATCTCCGCATTTACAGGTAAAATGCATTTCTTAACAATTTTAATATTTTGACACGTTGGACATGTAGATACTTCAGAATAGCTATAATTTTCTGTGAATACATATTCGCAAATGTTAACAATATTTGATAAAGCGTCTATTGTTATAATATTAGGAGTTGTCGTATTTTGTACGAAATATTTTACATTTTTTAAAATTTCAGCTCTTATTTTATAAATTGCTTTGGTCGGACCTAAGTGTACAAATGATTTTATAAATTTGAAGATATTCGAAGTGGATGTATTAACGTTTTCTTTAAATTTATCATACATGCAAGCCGCGGCAAGAATTTGCACAATGCTGTCAAAACCACATATATTTTTGAAAATTATAGCTATTCTGAAGTATCTACATGTCCAACGTGTCAAAATATTAAAATTGTTAAGAAATGCATTTTACCTGTAAATGCGGAGATATTAAACAAACACGGTTACGTGAAAATTGTGGATGCAATAAATGAAGGTAAAATTTCAAAACTTCGATGTCGCAAACATAAAATATTTGTAAGGTCACTCGAGGAAAATGATCAAAACTGCCTCCCCCATTACATTATATTTCTAAAAATGTATTTTACTGAATGTTATTAATAAGTTGAAGAATATATATTATTATTATTTCACTAAATTATATGTTTTCATTTTAATATATACTGTTATGCAAATACCCCTAATATACCTATACGCAACAAGTCACATTACATCTTCTCCATCTTCATACATATATATATATATATATATATATATACATCTCAATTTTTATTATAAAAATATCCAATACAAGAAAATAAAAAAAAAACGAAAAAAAAGACAAAATAACTTTTTACCTCCAAGAGTAAAGTATTAGGTTCTGTTCGGAGCATAAAATTTTTGTTTTAGTTCTTTTAGTCGAAAACATAATACTACACGGTTATAAACATGATTATTAAATCGATAATATTGTAAGTATTTCGTTTTTTGGAGCATAAAACTTTTGTTTAAGTTGTACTTAGTTGTTCTACTATAGTTATAAAGCGGGAAGCCTGGAACAAGTCTTTTACCATTAAAAATAAAATTTTTCGATCAAGAGTAAAGTGGACCGTATATTGTTGTTCTGGGCGTAAAAATTTTGTTCTGAGTTGTTCTACACGGTTACAAATATAATCTAAATCGACAATGTTGTAAGTTACTTGGTTCCTGAGAAAATAGTAAAAAACGGTTTTTTTTCAAAATTTTAATTTTTTAAATATCTCTTAAAATTTTTGATTAATCAAATTAATACTTTGGAACAATGTTTAGAACAACTAGAATAATCCAGAACAACCAAAAAAGTTGGATTTTTCAAAAAATGGGGGGCTACTTAAAAAAATCGTTTTTTTGCGTTTTTTCTCTTGTTTTTTGGTTTTTAGCCTTACAACTCTAGAACAATATAGAACAAACATAGAACGACCTGGAACAACTAAAAAAACATTTAAAATTAAAAAATGGGAGCTAACTTCATGCACATCTATATGTAGTGATGTCAAAAACTGGGCTTTAACTGCATAGCGACGGCAAGCGGGGGACAAGAGAAAAATTTCACACAAGCGTATACGTGTCAAATGCAAGTGAAATTTTCCTCTTGTTTCCTTTTAATGCAATCTGGATTCGCCGCCGCCCAGCTTCTAGATAATGTTCAAAATATTTAAAAAATTTATTTCACATTTGAAACTCCCATGATTTTTTAAATGAAAAGACATGTTTATACCTAAACAATATATTTTTATTATTTAATGATTTAGTACATATGAGATTTCAGTACATACATACACGCACACACGTGCCTGCGTGCGTGCGTATGTGTGTGCTAAAATCTTTTATATGTACTAAATCATTAAGTATAAAAAATATATTGTTTAAAAGGAAAAGTCGCAGTTGACTCTTCATCGATTTTGATCTCCTTTTTTGTGGTGAATCTATATTGAAAATAATTTGATCCGTGTTCGAGCTTTTTTCGTTTTGTAATATTTTTTATACTTGAAATTTAGTGAAAAACTTGAGCTGTCATAATTTTTTTGAAATTGTATATGTATATATAATTTGTATTATTCATTACGTAGAAATAAATATTCGGCATATATTTATTGTTATATGTATATGCATATATTTCCTTTATATATTTAAAATGCATAAAGTGATCGCATATATTACGATCACTTTATGCCTATGCATTTTAAAAATTAAATATATAAGGAGATATATGCATATATATAACAATAAATATATGTTGAATATTTCTTTGTACGTAATGAATAATACAAATTATGTATGCATATACAATTTAAAAAAAAAAATTTGACAGCTCAAGTTTTGAAACTGGGATCCCGAGCTTTCTATTCTTGTTCTCTCCCGTTGCATCAATGGCACTGACTAAAAACATGTCTTTCTTTAGGCCTTATAACGAACATAGAAATTTTACTAAATTTCAAGTATAAAAAATATTACTTACAAGACGCATTAGACGAAAAGCTCGAACACGGATCAACTTATTTTCAATATAGATTCACCACAAAAAAAGAGATCAAAATCGGTGAAGAGTCAACCGCGACCTTAAAGTATAAATATGTAATTTCATTTAAAATATCATGGGAGTTTTAAATGTGAAAGAAATTTTGTAAATAAAAAATAATTATTTTTCAAACATTTTAAAACATTCTTTTCCAGTTATAATTTTAATTTTTTTAAAAAATAAAAAGTTCTTTAACTCACTGTTTTAATGTTTTAAAAATTTTTTCTACATTTTTCAAAAACATTTTTGCGTATTTGTTTCCTACTTGGTGTAATTGAAATGTGTGATGTTTTTTCAGTGTATAAACTGTAGATTTATATTTAAACAGGTAATGAAAAGTTACTAAGTGGTCCCCAGCATCAATACAAAAGGCAGGATTATGTGCAGACCACTTTAATAAAGAAGATTTCATAAGCAGTACGAAGTTATATATTAGAAGAAACCCCATACCATGGGTTCCAAAGGATACTGAGATTCCACATCTTGTCGAAGATAATGTTGGAGATATTATAGAAGAAGGCAGAAATAATGAAAATAATATTCCACAAGAAAATGTGAACCATTTAAATAATCAAGATTGCATTCCAATGGAAGTCGAAACGCATACGGATTTTCAAGTCAACGTTGAAAAGGCCACAAAAAATGATACAAATGAAGAAGTAACCACAATAAATGCGACACGTAAGAGATGTTACCCTTCCGGAAAAGAACTTTTCTGTAATTTCGGAGATGACTTCGCAGACGATGAGTGGTTTAATAATGAAAATCCACTTCCACTATTTTTGGATAATTGCTCGCAGAAGGAAGTGAAAGCGAACACGATAAAAAAAACAAATAAAAAAGCCGCATAAAAAGTCTGCAAAAAAATTGTATAATAAAGATGAATTATGCGAAATTAAAAAATTGAAAAAAGAAAATTTGAGACTGAAGAAACTTCTTGTGGAGAGTAAGAAAAAACAAAAAAATATGACTGCCATGTTGAAACGCAATATTAAAATTCGAAAAACCAAGAACGTTTGTAAACACAGCATAAACGAATTTTTAGATGGAAAGAAAGGTCTAAAACCAGTTGCAAGAACAATGATAAAACTACAACTACATAAGGGGACAATACAATACACAAAAGAAGAAAAAGATTTAGCGAAACAAATGTTTTATTATTCCGCAAGTGGATATTCACGGATGAGAAAGGCTGGACTAAATCTCCCATCAGAATCTTCCGTCAGAAATTGGATCTCTGAAACAGAAATTCGTCCAGGTTTTTGTGAAGAAATATTTTATAAAATTCAAGAAAAATTGTCCAAACTACCACCTTCTCAAAGAGTTTGCTGCTTAAAATTCGATGAGATGTCAATTAAAAAATTTGAAGAATACAGTCGGAAATGATATCATCGAGGGATTAATAGATCTCGGACCCCTAGGACGACGCGATGAACCAGCGGGATACATTCTACTATTTTGCCTTGATAGCATTAATGCGGAAAATCCTTGGCGGCAAATAGTAGCATACTTTTTAACTGGAAAAAGTTCAACACATAAGGAGATTATTGAACTCACTGAGATATGTTTGCAAAAATTGAAAGATGTAGGGGCAAATGTACAAATAATTACATGTGACCAAGGTGGACCAAATAGAAAAGCTTTTAATAATTGGAAAATTACTCCACATGAACCGTCTTTTCCATTAAATAATGAAATTTATTTTACTTCTTTTGATTGGCCGCATCTTATCAAGCGGTTAATTAGCCAGTTGAGATCTCATAAGTATATTTATGTGAATGGCGAAATAATTATGTCTTTTTATGACTTATTTGCAACATGGCAATGTGACAGAAAATTGAGCACTTCAAATTTATTGGGTCACATTACCTACACGCACTTTTACCCAAACAATTTTGAAGTAATGAATGTGAAAAGAGCATTTCAAATGTTAAGTGCAAGATTTGCTGCAGCAATGTCAACAGCAGGCCAAAACAATGTATTAAAAAGTTCTTCATGGAAAGCATCTGTAGAATTTGTTTACAAAATGAATAAAATAATAGATGCTATGAATGTTTACCATTTAAATAATTGGAGAGGAGAAAAGGGTCCGTTATCAGATGATAATGCAATGGTTGAAGAATTATTAACATCTTTCATGAAATGGTGTTCGAAGTGGAGTACTTCCTCCAACAAGATATCGAGACCTCCGTGCTTCGATGGAATGATAACGACTGTGCAAGCAATTTTATCAACATATCTTTCCATCAAACAACACTATCCGCATTTCAAGCTTGCCACTGCACTATGCAACCAAGATTCGGTAGAACATACATTTGGAAAAATTAGAGGACGCGGAGGATTCAACCGTAATCCAACTGCCAGAATGGTACGGTTAACGTTGCGGCACATTGTATCGAGTGGATATATTTATGGAAGCGACAGAGGAAATGTAACTTGTCAAGAAACCTTTTCATTAACGGATGATACATCGGTAGTTCGTGGTGAAATGCAAAATGACAATATTTCAATACAAGAAGAATTTACTTATTTGACTGAAATGGATGACGACTCTGATAATCTCATTGCGGCAGCCTTTGAAGAAATCACTAAATATTCAGAACTAAATTATTCCGACAATCTGGAAATAACAAAGACCAACAAGGAGAACTTACATTCAGAGGCAGAGGCATATGAAAAAAATGCAATTTCGTATTTCGCAGGATATATTGCTCGCTACGTTTACAAGAATACAAAGTGCGACAGCTGCCGTGAAAAAAATTTGAAAACACCGATGGAAGAATTAAGCAATAATGAAATCTATATTCAGCTACGTGAATATGAACATGAAGACGAAGATGATCCTGAAATAGAATGCTATCAAGGCCTACGGATTCATTTTTGAATATTATAACTTTACAACTTGAAGCAATGAATTCATGTTACAAGACGTATTGGCATTTAAAAGATGTGAAGAAAAAGCTCCTTAACATTTGTGTAAAGCACATCCAGCATGCTGATGAAGATTGGTTTAACGAGAACAACGAATGTTATGCACATAGAATGCAAATGTTAGACTTTATGTTAAGAGTCAAGATATATGCGATTACGAAAAAGAATAACAATGGAGGAAGAGAAGGAATAAATACATCTGGAAGATCAAAAGGAATAAAGACAAAATGTCAAAAACTGAAGAATATAAAACATATGTGAAATCGCTGGGATTGGTCTACATCTGGCAAGACATCAGTTTGTTGGGTAAATATTTGAATTTCAACTGTATATTATATAATCAGATATATTAAATCGAATTAATTAATTAATTTAATTTTCAAAAATTTTCAGGGAAATTCCATCTTCCATCTGATAACGCAGAGGAGAAAATTGGAAAGAGAAGGAGAGAGAGAGAGAGAGAGAGAGAGAGAACCGATAAAGACGAAACGAATCAAAGGGATGAAGACTGCCTCACCCCGCTGTTTTTTTTGTTCCGTGGTTTTTCCCGGGGGCTTTGGGCAAATGCCGAGGCAGAGGCTTGAGGAGTCCTCTTTGAAGGGCGTTGGGTCCACGGAAAGTAATTCCCCCCTCTTGCCTGAAGATTATTAATTCGGGACTTTAAAGAAAATTCTTGGAATCGATCAAGTCGTTTGGACCCAAGATGTGCAGCGTTAACGAAACCTATTTTATTAATAAATAAAATTTTCTTTAAAGAAATATTGAGTTAATAATAAATTAGTAATAAAATTTAATTTAGTAATTTAGTAAATCAATAATAATAAAAGGCTAAAAAATAATTATTATTTTTTTCAGTCAGGAGTTAAGGAATTTGCCTACGTGTCTCGGATGGCTTCCCCTCGCACCTCCCTCGCGAACAAGTGGATCGAGTAGCTTGGAAGCGAGTGTGAAGCGGGGATGTTATCGGAGGCATCTTATCACGATTGACTTTTCCCCGCAATGTAGTTGTAACCCGGACTTTGATTAATGTCGCACGTATTGTCATCCGTATTTCGATATATCGAATGTTCGAAAAGCTTCCGCTCACAAGTTGTGCAAAGTTTGTGTTATAATTTTAATTTATAGTAATTAGTAATAAGTTTATTTAAACTAGTAATAAGTTAGTAATAAGTTTAAATTTAATTAAGTTAGTTAAATAAGTTAGCAATTAAATTTTATCATTTAAATTATATATATAGTTACGTAAGTTAGAAAAATGTTTTTAAAATTGAAATTTTTAGACATAAATCGTATTTTAAAATAAAAATAGAACAAATGTGTAATCTTATTGTTAAGTAATATTGTAAAGATTATATACTATGTTGTTATATAATATGTTTATTAAATAATAATGTTAATTAAAAATACATATTACATTATTAAAATAATTTATGTACAGAGAGTTGAGTTTTATCAATTTTATATATATTCAAACTTTTCTAAAACATATTTTTAAAAACTGACATATATTTGTCGCTTTTCATTGTCAGATAAATCATTTTTGTCTTTTTAACATGTTCAACGACGCGTCTTTTGACTTCTCTCTCTCTCTCTCTCTCTCTCTCTCTCTCTCTCTCTCTCTCTCTCTCTCTCTCTCTCGAAAATGACTCTTGGAAATGCAGTTAATAGTTACTGCATTGGCCACTACTATGATATGGCGCTGAAATCAGTGAAAGATGCCGGTCTCGCCTTCACCCAGGTTTTTGGCGATCTATTATATTAATCTGTGATATTTCTCTCACATGTATGAAAGAGACAAAGATGGTATGATTGTGTCTATCCTTGTCAAGTAAACAGATTGCAGCTCTCTCTATCGCGACATCACGCGACTAAGCTACTGCTCTTAAGCCACGATCTCGCACACACACATATGCACAAAAATTTCACGCACATTATTCTTTTTACTAAGCTTCTAATCTCATACCTAAAAGTTCACTTAGATTCCTTCATGCAATTCCAAGACTAGACTGGTCTTTTTTGTACGTACAAACTGCAAAACTTTTATATTAAGCAAGTATTGTTACGAGCTGACGCCCGAAGCCGATAAAAAAACTGTAATCTTCTAATTTTTTGGGGTTTCTGACATAAAATCGGGTAGTCGGGTCTTCGTTTTTATGTGTACTTTAATCGTGGAAAAGCATTTATTATTCTATTCAACCAATAAAAAGAATAGTGTGCGCAAAAAAATAATCGGTTAAACCGTCGGTAAAACAGACGACTTAAGGATCTCCTTAAGCTCGTGTTCTGTCGACAGACAATGTGAGCAGATTGGCAGCAGAAACAGCGCAGAGCCTGCGCATATATCCTGAGAGCAGATTGGCGGCAGAAACCGACAGAACCTGCAGCTTCTTGCCATTTAAATAGAATAGTAACGTAATGAGTTATTTATGAAAACTCTTAATAATTGATTCGATCTTAATAAACACACTTATAATGCAATAAAATTGAATATTACAGGTGCATAAGTGTTATGGGTGAGTTATCGGTTAATTATAATTTTCTTCTTATAAATATAACAGCTAATGTAACATATGTTATATCGTAGTTATATCTCACATAGCAAACGATTAGTTCAATTTAATTAAATTAATAATAAAGTAAACGGTGAAAATAACTAAATTTAGTTTATAAAACTCGAGATATAATTGATTTGAAAAATAAACTTTCGCTTTATGCTTCAAATAGGCAGTAAGCGAATAAATTTCCATTTATCCTGTTGAATCCAATCACTTTAATATTCTGAATCTCATATAAGGCTTGTATCAGGTATCAGAAATTAACAAATGTGTCGGTTAAGCTCGGTAGATTCAACAATTATAAAATTAAATTCGATTTGACGATTCGTACGTTTTAATGTCATTAGATGTTGTTTCTCTATTTACCAATGTCCCCATAGATTTAACGCTAAACGACGTTAATAATAGATGGAGTTACATACAAAAAAATACTGACATACCAAAAAACAATCATCAACATCGTCAAATTTATTTTCACATCTACATATTTCAGTTTTAATAATACCATATATCAATAAACTTTTGGAACCCCTATGGGTTTCCCATTATCCCCCACCATACTGACTTAGTTCTACAAGATATAGAAAACAAAGCATTATATAAGATTGGCATTACACTTTCGGTTTATTACAGATATGTAGACGATATTTTAATAGCAGCTCCAAAAAAATTAATCGACCATATCATTAACATTTTCAATTCCTTCCATGAAATTCAGTTTACCAGTGAAATGGAAAAAACACGTTCACTCAGCTTTTTGGATCTCAACATTACGGTGAAAAACGGCAGATTGTTGCTAGATTGGTTCCACAAAAAAACATACTCAGGAAGATATCTATCTTTTCATTCCAACCATCCAACATGCCACAAAATCGGCACCGTTTACGGTTTGATTGATAGAGCTATTCTCTTATCCGATCCGCAATTCCATAATAAAAACATCACTTTTGTCATTAATACTCTTTTACAAAATGGTTAACCTTTAAAGTTCATTTTTAAACACACACACAAGAATTAAAAAACTTATTACCACTAAATTCAACTTCAACAATAACACATTGGTAGATAGAGAAATAAAAAAGAAATAATACATAGCGGTCCCTTATATCAAAGATTTAACCGAACAAGTTTGCAACTCTTTTATTTGCACTGAATTTGCAGCCGGTTTTAAATGTTTCAATCGCCTTAGCACTTTTATTAAAGTACATAAAGACATTACTCCAACAACATCGAACAACAATGTAATTTATAAGATCGAATGTAATGATTGTAACGCATCTTATGTAGGTAAGACAAAAAAACAGTTAAAAACGAGAATTAGCGAACACAAGTCAAACACTAAAAAACACATCTCTCAACAATCAGTAGTTTCTTTGCATATTACTGAACATAAACATAATATGGATTGGGACAATGTAAAAATCATAGATAAAGAAACCAACTATTATAAACCATTAATTGCGGAAACAATCCATATCAAACAACAAAAAAACGGTTTAAATAATAATGAAGACTGTGAAATGCTTGATCACTCGTATTTTCCGTTACTTGAAATATTTAAAAATAAACAACGTCCATAATATTTACTTAACAACTTACGTGTCTTATCTACAAAGGATATACATATAAGAATAATATCTGCAAACATCTTATCATTTCGACTTAGTCTCCTTACAAAACAGTACAGCGAAATATAATATAACAATAGATACGGTTGACAGTGTATTAGTGAAATTCAATTTATTAATTTTATATCTGACTAGATCCGTGATCGAATATGTTAAAAATATTGCATGTTCGGTGAGTTTACATAATGACTTATATTGAAACTTTTTCTGATTGTAAGCAAAAAACATTATAATTTTATCGTCCATTGTTTTAGTGTGAGATTAATAACGACATGCTAAACCATGGCAAAATCAAACCGACACTATGCCACTTTTTCAACTTGGTGAGTGACTGCTTTCTTATATAACTTGACGACATTTTATACCAACTTGACTCATCATGTTCATCGAATTAACCGTTATGAAAAATTTGTAATGTATCGATATAGTTTATTTTTCAATCTATTTCGGCTGAAGAGACACAAGTGCCGAAACGTCCCGTCATATTTGTAAACCAACATAATTATACTTGTAACATGTGTAATTCAAACGTTTATTTTTAATTAAATTTGTACATGCTCGAATAAGCCTAATTTTATTTTAATTTTATAATCAGAAATTAAATTGATAGAAATAATTACCCTGACAACCAAATGTTTGCATAGATGGCCGCATAATGCATGCACGCGTGCAATGGCATTCTATTATTATGATGTTCAGCTAACTCCGTACCTGAAAAGCACAGTGACGGTGAAACCGGCTGTCCAAGCCAACAGACGGCAACGAGGAGCAGAGCATCAGAGGCATCGGCAGATGGGAGAGGTGCAGTCTTGGGAGCTAAAAGCGCGAACCTTGAAGCCGGAGGCTCAACGCGCTAACCACTCGGCGAGACACCAGCGAAATCTTGCTCAGAAGCATCCTGGAGGCATTGGGTGAGTCCCATGAGTCCGGAGATGAGGTGAGCCGGGTCCTGTAGATAGAGAATAACATTAAAGATAGAAAAAACGCGAAAGTGCAATTGGGTGTAGTTATCGTATAAGGCGAGGATCTGCAGGTAGCATATGCTACATTTTTGACCTAACCGCGATAGGGGGTTCATTTTGTTTAATTTCCGATCAAAAGGGTCACGTAAATTTTAGTTTTGTCTTTCTTATGTTAGACCGAGTTGACCGATGGTGCGTCAAGAGTCATTTGTATATCGCGACCGTGTCTTAGGGTCGTTACCATTGAGTTTTTGTTTCGTTATTTCATGCGTAAAGGAATCTATTTTTATTTCTAGGCACTTTGAGACCAAAAGTGCAAACAAGTGTACATATGTTAGGGGGGCGTTCTGCACTTTTTCGATTAAGAAGTGCACTTTAGCGTTTAGAAGCGTTATTATTATGTATTCTGTTAGATTTAAACCTTTTATTGTATTTTCCCCGTTTATCCGTTATATTCATTGTACTTTCGTAGCATATAAGGTACGTGGTATGGAAGGATGCGTGTCTGCGTACGTGAAAGAGAGGGCGCTACGCGCATGCGCCAGTAGGCGTGGCTATAGAAGAGTGGGGGTATCCCCTATAAAAGACAGTGCGCAGAGCCGTCAAGAGCTCTTTGTGAGTTTTTGATGCGTCAAGATCAAAGCTCTTTTCTCCGCGATTTTAATCTGTTTATCGAGAACAAAGGAGAGTTCCGCGAAACGCGAGCGATACCGCGAGTGTATTGGTGTGAAAGTTAAATGTGTAAAGAACAAATATATTATTATTAAAAATATATTTATATATTTAACAAGTAAACAATTAGTAGCATTGATACTTACCTTTGAATGATCTTCCTTTGTGTCCTAACTGATCCGGGAAGTGACGTTGTCCAACGTGGACCTGTGAAATAAACAAATTTGCTGGATTAGACGAGTCCATGAAACGGGAAGTGTTACTTACCTGTAAAGGGCTGTTGTTCCTGATATCCTTGATCCTGGTGATTCGGCGAGGCGATCCATCATCTGGGGCGTTGTTCCTTGGCGGCGGCGACCTGAAAGAAAAAAAGAAAATCAATTAGAGAAGATTGGAAAGGGGAAAGACGATGTGCGTAACGACGCAATAGATTGCGTCATCATCGACTCGTCCGTGCATGTTCGGCGGCCATCTTGGTGGTGCGACTACGAACAAAGGAAGAGACGTGGTGGGGGTATAACGGCCATCCACAACAAAGGACTCGACGCAGTTACCGTCGAGAATGGAATTACCTTGACTGTTAGGGGTTAAACAGTCTGGCGACCGTGAATATTTGTGAACATTATATAGTCGTCCGGTCACAACGGCACACCGTGTTCAACATGCTGTGCGAGCATTGTGCAAGCATTTTACACATCAAATTTTCAGCATTGTGCAGACACGTAAATCTTTTCGAAAGATAATTCTTATATTAAACTTTTTTAAATATTACAAATAATTGTTACAATAAAGAAAAATTAATTGGTTGATAAATATTACTCGATTTATTGAAAATATTTTTAATACTTTTATAAACTTATATACAGGGTCAATATCCGGAGTCAATCGCATCACCCGTCGTGTGCAAGTAGAGGGAGTGAAACTGAGCAGGAAAGTCCTCTACCATTTTGCAATTTCCGCAATACTTATCGAATTATTAATGATTAAAAATTGCCGAATAGCCCGGCCTACCACCAAATGCAAGCGCGCGGCGAGATGCGACCACCCAGCGATCGAGGTTGCTAGGCATACCGGGAGTTGTTTATTACAAGCGGCAATGATTACGCACGAGCGGCGCGTAACGCTGAAGCTCCGCGTCGAACTATACTCTCTCTCCCCCCTCTCCCACTCTTCCCTCTCTCCCCCTCTCTCACCCCCCCTCTCACAGATTTAACAACTTTAGCTTAAATTCTTGTAGGATATAAAGAAATCTACGTACAAAGATTGTTATATTATCTACGATATACGAAGCATTAAGAGGACTTGTTTAATTATAAATATAATTGCACACTTATATATAAAAATAGCAATTTAATTAATATCTATATATTGTATGATATATATATATAAATTTATATATATTGTTGTATCCTCGCCGTTAGAATTTCGTCGCCCGGTATTGCGCTCGATGCCAGATGAGAGGCCGATCGATAATATCGATTTTGACAGAAGAAAGCGATGTTGCTTGGAAGTGATAAACAAGAAGGAAAGATTCAGATTTGAATCAGATTTCGGTCAGAATAGACGTGTTAACTGTTTGAATTATATTGTATTACATATGTGCATTCCGTTATTATTCTGTGTTATTGTTCTTTGCATAAAGTTATTTATATTTCTAAGAAAGTGTCCTTTCATTGCGTGTGCGCGAGTGTGAGGAAAGAGAATAGAGAAATAGTCAATATTTGTCAGCGAGGACGTAACAATATCAATTATTTTTATCAAATGCTTACATCATTTTGTAGAAAAAATTAGCAGATAATCTGTGAAACGTGCTCTTTTTTTCTTTTTCTCTTTTCTTTTCTTTTTTAATAATAATTTATACTAAAGATTTGATAGTCACAAATTAATTCTTTAGAGAACTGTAGAAAAAAGCAAAGTTATTATTACGTTCAAATTCAAATACGTTTAAGAATTAGATATAGAAGCTAGATATTAATCGAAGAGAGATTTTGAGTACAAGATGTTAAACAAGAAATAGACAATCATTTTCACATATACACGATCACATAGTTGTTACTTTTGAATATTTTTCGGATTTTTTGAAAAGGATATCGAATTGGAAAAATGAACTAGTTAAAAATATTTGGTTTGTGGTTGCGTTTGGTTTGAGTTTTAGGAAAAAGATCAAATCGTGAAAATAGTGCATTGTAATAATGTACAATATGATATCTTTTAAGTCTCTTACAATTCTTTAAACCTTGTATTCTTAAATTTGTCGGCAAGTTCTAGCCGGTTTAAGAGCCCAGGTAGCAAAATATGTGCATTTTGAGTTCATATTGTACTTATATTTCTTACAAACATGACAAAAATAGACACAAATGCGAGCTCATATGCTTCTCAGAACGCGGACATGTTATGATATCAAATATTGCATATTGTATGTTACATGAAGTTAAAAAAAATAGCAACATTATGGTTGTATATTTATTGCAGTCTGAGTTCATTTTACAATATAATATTTTTGGGACATGTTACATTAGAATTAGATTAGGATATAAAATTCAATAAATATCATTGACAAAAAATTACATTACATATTTTTTTTTTTGGTTATTACAAATTAGTTATTACATATATATTTTACATACATATCTTTGTTGTGTTATTACAAATAGAATATAGCCCAGTCAATGGAGACAAAAAAAGGCGATTTGCTTACATTAAATCCAGGAGTTTTGAAATTTGAAAGGGTTCACGTAGTTTAGGGTCCTAAATAATTTTCTGAGTTTTCGACCTTGGCGGCCCGCCGCTCGCGCCGCCATATTGGAAAAATGGGCCCAAAAAACGGTTTTTTCGCAATATCTCTTTTTCGGTTGGTCCTACGACGAAAATAGTTATTATCAATATTATAGAAGAGGAAATTATCTACAACTTTTGTCTGAAACTTTTTTTTGTACGTTGGATAGTTTCCGACCTACAGCGGCGTAAAGCGGACAATATTTCGCGAATTTTTGAAAATGTTTGTTTTTACCCGAATTTTTTAAAATTATCAATTAATAATTACATGTCGACATTGTCAACTATTGGTTATACCATAAATTAACTATTAACCAACTCTCTTCTTTTTAATGTGGTATTTCCAGTAGGCCTAATCCACACTCGCTATATACAATATTTTGAAATTATTGAATACGCCTCCGTTTTGATGGTCCAGGTTGATACAGTTTTTCGCAATTTTTCCTTTACCTGGCTTTTGAAAATAAATATTCGGATATGAACTTGCTAATCTTATCAATAAAACCAGAAGATCTATGTCTTCACCAAAGACAATAACAAAATCGTGTGATAAAGACATGTCGATGGCTGTGTTGATAATAAACAAATGCTTCTCCATCTCGGTCTCATGGAATTTTTTATTGAGCGTGTTTGTAGCTTCTGACAGTGTTGTGCGTATCGCTATGGCTGTTTCCGAAGTGCGTATTTGTTTTATTTGAGAAAAAATTTTAGATGAAGGTGAAATACTTGAAGTGCAAGAGAGAGGTGTGAAAACTCTTCTAGCATCTAGTGTGAAAAAAAAATAAATATCATGAACGCTTTTTGAAAAACCTAAAAAAGTAACCGTCCACAGTGCGTGCCAAAAACATTATAATAATAAGAAATTGATTGCGGCGGCGAAGCATCGGGACAATAATGTAGTTTCACTGTTTTTGCTGTCGACATCACTGCGATCGGCTACATCAGCTTTCGATTTTAAAAGACATTGTTTTCTGTGCAATGAAGAAATAACTGAAGAAATTTTAAAAAAGCAAAAAAAAAGTCGCTTGGCAGTTCGAAATATCGTATATAAAGTGCGGAAGCTCTCTGTCAAAGACACCGTCTTGAAAGCAGCAGAAGCCCGCAATGATAAATGGGGTCAAATGATAATTGACCGTATTCAGCACGTTTCCGATTTAGTTGCAGTTGATGCGAAATATAACGCGTGCATGAAAAAAATCTCTACAATGTACCATCATCGACTGGACTTAAGAGAGGGCAGCGATCTGTTTCCAACGTGAATGAAGTGATGGAATCAATTTATTCTTATCTCAGAGAGAATTCCGATAAATGTCAATTCTCTATAAACGAATTAATAAATCAGATTGAAGGAGATTATCGTCCGGATATCCAAACAATTAAAGCTCACTTGCTACAAAAGTACGGCGATGATATTCTTCTTGTCAAAACAGCACAAAAGCCGCCAATTGTCTGCTTTCGGAATACTGGATTTAAAATACTGACAAACGCTTGGTACGACGAGAAAAAATCCGACAAACGTGAAGAGACTGCGAGTTGTTCTTAGAACATACGATCGAAAGTCTACAACACCGAACAATATCCTCCTTCGGATGATTTTATGCGAGATGTCGATATCATAGTTCCGGAATCACTACGTGTTTTTTTTGAGATGTTATTTTGAAAAACAAGCGTGGTTCCCTGACCAAGTTGGAAAAAAATGCATCGCTTTGTCGCATGCCGTCATCTCTGCCGTGAGGCCTCGCTCATTTTTATCCCCATTACAAATTGGAGTCGGTGCATTTTTATACAAAAAATTCGGTTCAAAAAATCTTACCAATGTTTCATCGGCATTAGAATTTTCATCATCATACAGTGAAACGGCTTTATTCGAAACATCCTGTATTATGCGTCCACAACTTCAAATCAAGCAAAATGCATTTTCTCAGTTTGTATTTGACAATGCTGATTTTAACATCAACAATCTCGATGGTTTCAATACTTTTCACACCTTAGGCGGTATCCATTGTGTGACTCCCAACATTGCTATTTCTCGAAATCAGAATATTTCACGTCTTTCTAGATTACCATCGGCAAGAGTTGTAGGCGAGTATGGATTCGTACCGATTAAATGTTTTCAAAAATTAAAAGACTCCGGCTTGAAAAATATTACTATTGAAAGTATCAAGAATATCAATCCTCTTTCTGAGAGAAATATTGCCATCGGCTTCTGATTTTCTTTGGCTATATGAAAAGTGGTTAAACTTCCCGTCCATACCTGGATGGAATGGCTTCATGGAGCAAGCAACAGTTGACGAAATTTACGTAAAATCAAAGATATTGTCTTCCATTTATAAATGCTCCACCCAGCAATTATGACACTATCTATACATCTCTTCATTATACTGCCGAGAAATGTAAGGCGTTAAATCAACGTACTTGTTTTGTGACATACGATCAGCCACTTTACATGAAAGCTCGCGACATCATCGCAAATAATAATTCAGAATCTGATTTGAGCAATGTAATTGTGAGACTTGGAAGATTTCACCTGTTAATGTTTTTCTTGGGGTCTAATGGGTACATAATGTCTGGAAGTGAACTGAATGATCTTTTCAATACCATTTACGTCGAAAACAGCGTGGAAAAAATGATGTCTGGGCATGCATATTCTCAGGCAGTCCGAGCTCATATTTTGTCATTTGGCTTTGGCAAAACTAACCCTGCATCGATCAATTTCACAAGAAAGGATCATGACACAATGGATCATATTCTGAGCGATTTAAATAGATCTGTAATTCTTACAGCAACTGAAAACGTTTCGTTCTGTAACGTCGCCAGAAAATTCCAAGAAGAACTGAAAAAAATAGAAAAAAATGGTCCTACTGCAAAATTGTGGGTCCAATATTTCCGAATGGTCACTTTAGTAAAACAGTTTGTTGAAGCAGAACGAATGGGCAACTGGCAACTTCATTTTGATATCATACAAAAAATGCTACCTTATTTCCATGAAAGCGGTCATTTCTTTTATGCAAAGTCTGCACATCTCTATTTACAAAATATGTTACGTCTAGAGAAAAAAATGACTACTGATGAATACGAAAAATTCACAATAAAAGGGTATTTCACTATTAGGCGCTCCGACAAATTTTGGTCAGGCATTTCTTCCGATATGACAATAGAACAGACACTGATGCGGAGATGAAGAGCTCTGGTGGACTCACTCAAAGCCCTGAAATCACCGACAGCGTGATTACATTGTGGACTCTGGGAATGGTGTACTTACACAATGTGTTTGACGAAATGGAAAAGTTTTGCGGCATTTCTTTAGAAACAGTAGAACAGCATGTTGAAATGAGAACTTCTCGCGTTTCTCGCGACAACGCGGATCTCGAAAAACTTGTCAACTGGTTCTCTCAACATCCTCCTTTTCCAAAAATCGACGAATTAATGTCAATAAGCACTGGAGTTGTTAGAGATAAAAAAATAAATTGCCACTCAGAAGAAATTGGCGCTGTTGGAATTACCAGAATTATTGGCGAAGATTTTGATTCTGTCAAATTCAAACGCAAAGACAAAGTGCTTCCACTTGCAATAATCAGCAACAGTATCCGGCCCGAAGACGTTAATATCCTTATCAACCCGCTCATGCTTTTCCAGAGAATGCCTTGCGAAGCAATCTAACGAAGAGTTGATGGAATATCTGAAATTTGAACTTGCTCCGTTCCCTCTATCGCTATTTTCAGAAGGGATGCGTAAGAAAACAAAATCGTCCTTATACAATGCTTTTTCGCCATTACCAGACGACACTTAGCTTGGAACTAACAGCATTCAAGTTGTGGATGGTGGATATCTTCTACATAGAGTTGTGTGGCATCGCAACAAAACATTTAAATCAATTTGTACAAATTACGTGCGATTCATAGAATGACATCATGGTCAAAATGCGTTAATTGTTTTTGATGGATATCCAGTTGATGCTGCCGAAAAAAATACAAAGAGCGTAGAACGACTGCGCCGATCAAGAAAACAACGTTCCGCGGATATACTTTTCGACGAGGAAATGGTTGCAACCGTTTCGCAAGAGAAATTCCTGGCTAACGAAAATAATAAAAACCACCTCATCTCAATGCTGAAAAAAATATTTGAACAATCAAATTTTTCAGTAAAACAGGCTGCAGAAGATGCTGACACATTAATTATCAACACCGCCATCGACATGTCTTTATCATACGATTCTGTTATCGTCGTTGGTGAAGACATAGATCTTCTAGTTTTATTGATAGAATTAACAAGCTCACATCCGAATATTTATTTTCGAAAGCCAGGTAGAGGAAAAATTACGGAAAAACTGTACTCTTCTCAAAGTTTTCAGTATGGAGAAGCAGTAGCAGATAATATACTGTTCCTGCATGCATTCAGCGGCTGCGATACATCTGCTATATTCAATATCGGAAAAAAACAAGTTTTTCACTATCCTTGAGAAGAATCCGCTCTTAAACAATACAGTGCAAATATTCAAGCAACATGACATAGACCCTGAAATTATTGCTACTGCCGGAGAAAGGTTTTTGATCGCGTTATACAGGAGTAATAAAAAAACCGAAACATTAGATTCACTTCGCTACTAACGTTTTGCGAAATCTATAACAAAAAGTAAATTTCACCTTGCTTCATTGCCCCCTACACGAGAAGCTGCACGTCAGCATTCATTTAGGACGTATCACCAAGTTCAAGCTTGGTATGGCACCTCGAAAAATCCACAGCAGTGGGACTGGCAAAGGAACAAGACTGGACTTATTCCAGTTATGAACACCAAAGATCCTGCTCCTCAAGCTTTGCTCCAATTCATTTCGTGTAAATGCAAGACGAAATGCGGTGCAACTTGTGGTTGTAGAAAAGCAGGCCTCAAATGCTCCATTATCTGCGGTTACTGCAATGGGCAAATGTGAAAACGTACCACAGATTTTGGACGACTTTGAAGACGAAAAAGAAGAAAAAATAAAGGCAGAAATCGATGAAACATTGTCCTGTAATTCCTCTCATCTCTCTCCTCCTCTCCTTCGCGCTATCTCTCTCACGTTCTCTCTCGCGCGCGACGAGTAAGGCCTGCTGTGAGATAAGTCGGACGGAAAAATAATCATAGAGTTAACACTTAACTGGTATCGTGGGGTCAAAAATGACCCAAGAGATGTAATTTTGCTGTTTTCCTAATTTTCTAATAATATCGCAAACACGCTATTCCGTGTAATCTCATTGCGTAGCGACTCGCGGCGGGTGCCGGACGTGTGGCGTTGTAGTACTTGTCTAAGTAGAGGTACGTGCGTGATGGAGTCAGAAGTGACCCCACAATACCAGTTGAAGTTTTGCATGTCATTTTTGTTATGTTATTGATCTCATAAAAACTTTGATTGATTTTAAAATGTTTAGTATCTTTATGTTAGAATACAAGAAAAAGAAAACAAGAAATTTTTTATTTTGTTAATTTTGAGTTAGTTTTCGTAGCTTTTAAAAATGCCAAAAACTAATGTTAATTTTCTTAGTGATTTTAGAAAAGTTATGTAATTATTAACAGCACATCAATAAATGACTGATATGACTGATTGATGTCTTTGGAAGAGTGTATTGTTTGATTTAATTAAATAAATAATCATAAAAATATAATATCCCACTAATGAGAAAGTATTTTGTGTTCGGGTCTTAAATGACTCCACGATATCAGTTAAATCAGTGAATTTGACGATACTAGTTAAGGGTTAAGGCCCAGACACAATGAGAGGAATAAGGAACAGGGAATAGAGAACAGAAATTATCCACCAATAGGAGCACACAAGGAATAGATTCCCTACTTTAAAATCTTTTTTTTCCAAGAGGATGTCCACCTGTTATGCTCTCACAAAGTCTCAAACCGTTGCACAGTTCACTTTATGAAAGTGAAAAAGTGATAAAATGTTTACGCCGAGATATATGAATTACGTCTTCAGTTTATGGCATAATCGCTTAAGTATTATCGTGTATATATATATATTATATATATATATATACATTATATATATACATATATATATGTATATATACATATATATATATATATGTATATATACATATATATACATTATATATATAAGTACCGTTGTCTGTCTGTCTGTATGACCGCGAACTACTTCCACATTTATGGACCGATGTTAGGTACCAAAATTTCGCAAATTTTCCGGGGGTGGCTGCTGTAGGTTTTTTTTTATGTTTTTCCCACCCACGCATCCACCCACGCAAACACGTATTTATTGACCGATCTTCTCGAAATTGGTATCGAAATTTTGCAAATTTTTCGAGGATGGCGACGATGGTGGTTTTTTTAAGTTTTAAACCTTCACTCACCCACCTACCCACGCACCCACCAACGCACTCACACATTTATGGACCGATCTTCTCGAAATTGGTACCAAAATTTTGCGAATTTTTCGGGGATGGCTACTATATGGTTTTTTTTTCTTTTACACCTTCACTCAACCACCCATTTATTGACAAATTTTTTTTAATTGGTATTAAAATTTTGTAAATTTTTCGAGGATGGGAACGATGGTGGTTTTTTTTATTTTTACACCCCCACCCACCCATCCACGCACCCACTTACGTAATAATTTTTTTACACCCTCACTCAACCACCCAAGCACTCACCCATTTATTGACCAATTTTTTTGAAATTCGTATCAAAATTTTGTAACTTTTTCGAGGATGGTTTTTTTTATATTTTTAAACCCACACCCACCCATCCACGCACCCACTTACGTACTAATAAATTTATGGACCGATTTTTTTGAAATTGATACCAAAATTTTGAACATTTTTCAGGGATGGCTACTATGTGTTTTTTTTACAGATATTCAAAAAAGACACAAACGAACAGACAGACTCGAATATACACACACACACAGACACACAAAAGTACACACACACGTGAACACACCAGAACACCTCTGAATATGATACAAAAATACATAAACAAACATATTTGAATATCATACAAAAACAAACACAAATACAAAACACACGCGAACACATTAGATACGCACATATACAAACACACACACACGAACACAAACACACACAAATAAATACACATGAACAAGCACACACATAAATATACAAACACGTACACGCATAGATACACACAAACACATACACATGAACACACCCGACATACCCGATGTGCTCGACGATGGGCTTGATAATCTTTTGATAAATCCTATATTAGAATTTGAAAAACAAGAGGAATTTAAGAAGGAAAAATGTAAAGATGATTGCAAAAAACAAAATAAAAAGCGTAAAGTGCAGGAAAATGATGACAGGAATAAGAAGAAAAAAAAATAAAATATGATTATATAAATTTTATTTAAGAAATTTTTTGTTTAATATGGCGATATAATAGATATTTGCTATTTCTTTATTATTTGTGTAAAAATTATTATAATTTTGAAATATGTATTAATATTAAAAATTTATATTTAAAAAAAAATAATTTTACCATTCTGTTTGTCTATAAAAAAATATAATGTTTTTCGTTCGTCTGCTTATTTGTAAAATTTATATTTTTTAATTTTCTAAAAATATAAATTTTTAATTTTAAATATAAAATTATAAGTAAACATTATAAATTTGATAAATTTTTGATTTCGATAACTGATGTTCAATTTTTTCGATAATTTCTTGATTTTATAGTTCAATCAAATAATAAAAGGAAATAGAAGGATTAATAGGACGTGATATTAAGGGAAATAAGGAATTGTCACAAAAAGTAAGAAGTAATTTATATTTTTAATTATTTGTATATATTTGTAATATATATCTTTTTAGTTTTTTATATATAATTATTTGTATATATTTGTAATATATAATTTTTCAGTTTTTTATAATTATTTTATTGAAATTTTTACATTATTACATATTTATGTAAATAGTATTCCCACTTTCGCGGCCACGTCCGCGGCCACGTCCGCGGCCACGTCCGCGTGCGCGTCCGCGTTCTCGGCCTCTTCCTGCTCTCGCCCATCGAGCAGTTTTATGCTTTACTGTAAAAAAAATAAAATTTATATATTCATAATAGATTTATTTTTATTTATTATTATACTTACGTTGCAATGTATCCTTTTGACTTTCTATAAAAGTCGGTGTAACCATTGCAAATTGCTTGGCCAAAACATCGGTAAGTTGTTGTTGCAACTTTTGCAACTGCTCCTTTAAATTTTTATTTTCGATATTGAGATCTTCGTTAATGTCAATCTGAAAAATTATACACATATTTAATAACCTCTCTCTTTCTCTCTCTCTCTCCCTCTCTCCCTCTCGATCTCTCTCTCCCTCTTTGTTTCTCTCGCTCTCTCTTTTTCAGGCTCTCTCTCTCTCTTGCTCTCACTCTCTCTCACTCCCTCTCTTTTCTTTTCTCTCATTTCTCTATCTCTTAAATTCATTCTTTCTTTCTTAACCTAATTCTATCTCTCGCTCTCTCTCTCGCTCCCTCTTTCTCTCCCTCTCTCTCTCTCTCTCTCTCTCTCGCTCGCTCTCTCTTACTCGCTCACTCTCTCTTTCTCTCGCTTTCTCCCCCTCTCTCTCTCTCCCTCTTTTTTTCTCTCGCTCTCTCTTTCTATCGCTCTCTCTCGCACTCTCTCTCTCTCTCTCTCTCTCTCTCTCACTCTCTCTCTCTTTTCTATTCTCATTTCTCTATCTCTTAAATTCATTCTTTCTTTCTTAACCTAATTCTCTCTTTCGATCTCTCTCTCTTTAATTAAAATTTACTTACATTTTGCAATGTATCGTTTGGATTTTCTATTAGGACCGGTGCCGGTGTAACCATTGCAGGCTGTGATGGCTGTGGTTCTTTGCCAGCAGCCATCACTATAGGCTGTGGTGATTGCTTGGCCAAAACAGCGGTCAGTTGTCGCTGCAAATCTTGCATTTGCGTCTGTAAAATGT
>OX424456.1:9153078-9185444 GCA_949152495.1 Lasius fuliginosus | reverse complement strand
TTCTCGTTTGCTTAAGAATTCTGCTAATAAATGATTGTAATATCTGACCTTGTTTCAGTGATCTCTCAGCGAAATTCCTAAAACCCATATTAATATACATTGTTATTCATTTTATTCTTCACGAAATTACCTACTTAATTGATGTTAATCACTTCTTAATTTAATGCGAATTACAAGGTTTCTCGTTTGTTTTAAGAATTCTGCTAATAAATTATTGTAATATCTGACCTTATTTCAGTGATCTCTCAGCGAAATTCCTAAAACCCATATTACTATACATTATTTTTGGTCCAAAAATAATGTATAGTAATATGGGTTTTAGGAATTTCGCTGAGAGATCGCTGAAATAAGGTCAGATATTACAATCATTTATTAGCAGAATTCTTAAGCAAACGAGAAACCTTGTAATTCGCATTAAATTAAGAAGTGATTAACATCAAATAAGTAGATACCTTCGTGAAGAATAAAATGAATATAAGGGAAGAGAATTTAAACTTCAATAAGGAAATAAAGCAATAAATATTAAATACAGTGATTGTCAAGGCAATTAAACATAACGAATTGTGATCTGAATTTCTTAAACATAATTAATTTATAGATAGAATAATTTCACGACGCAATAATAAAAGTCATAAGCGAGAGGTAATACACATATATAGAGTAAGCTTCGTCCTTAATACTATATTGCTGAAAAGAAGATTAGAATTATAGAATCGTTATATAAACAATGACATTAATCTAGATAAACATTTTAACATTCTGTGATTATATTGTGGTCAGTAAAGACAATAAGAGAATACGACGAAATCGCACACCGCTCTCTCGCTTTAAGAGGAAGAGAGGGGGAGAGGCGGGGGAAGTCGTCGGCTCGACAAAGAAACAAAGAGAGAGAGAGAGTCGAAATGGGACTCTAATACCTTTTGAGATGTAGAGTGAAGGAGTCTGATGCACAGACCCGCACACCTCACCCTGTAACAGGGGTCGTCGGCAAGGATTGCAATAAGAGTCGAACGAGGACTCTATCACCGCTCGGTGGAGTGGGAGGAGGTTGAGCCTGCCTCAGATAATCCTGTTGATACTCTTTCACCTTTCGGCTAGCACTATAAATGTCACGAATGAAAGTATTAAATTCTCTGTACTGTAGTCCCCAATTGGACGAATGTCGACCTTCCTTTACTCTTCGTAATGTAAAGAAGCAATCTCAGCGTAGCACAACAGATTCGTATCCTAAGAGACAACGAGAACAATCGCCAGTAGTGCTCCCTATGCGGAACTCTCGTCGGTAAGGCAGGTAGTTTCCTTTACATTAGATCAAAACACGCGGAACGATTCACATACGCACATTCACACGCATATATTTCACAAGAAACATTTGTTTTTAGTCACTTCAAGAAACGTCTTGTCTTCTCGTTGATTGCTACCTTCACTTCATATTCGGAGTAATATTCATTTATGAAGGTAAGTTGCAATTTCACATATACATACACATACACACACAGAGATAGAGAGGGTTTGAAGTCGTTAAATACTGTGGAAGTGATGAACCACGGGGTCCTGATCTCTTTCTGTGATACACACGCACACAACATACGCGTGCATATTTTTGCACCTTTTTTTTGTTTTTCCTCTTTGTTTAATAATCGACACAGAAATGTGTGATGAATTGACCAAAAAACCTAAGCGAAGTTTTGCAGAAGCTTGGCTTAGTGATTATCGATACAAATCTTGGATACGCAAAGTATCATCTGATAATAGTCTTTATTATTGTAGTATATGCAAAAAAAATTTTTCGTGCAATTCAATACACATATCAAGACATGCGGACTCTGCGTGTCACAAAAATAATATTAGAACGAATACATTAGTATCTGATAATGAATCTAATGATGATGTTGATTTACCAATAAAAAAATCACGTAAATCAATATTTCAACAAGAATGGTTAGATATTGAGGAATTGAAATTTTGGTTGCGTGAAGTGCCAAATGACGCAAATTCATTTTTTTGTTTGATGTGCGATAAATCTATCGCTGGCGGTTTATCGCAAATCCATCGTCACGCAGAATCCAAAACACATATAAATAAATATAAAAAATATCATATAGAAGTAAGAAAATCGCAAGAAGACACGAATATGCAAACTAATGAATCGTTTTTGTTATTTGATGAGCGTAGAAAATTAGCGGAAATTAGATATGCCGCATTAATTACTGATAAAAATATTCCCCATCAAACTGCAAAAGAGATTCTTAACTTCTTTCAACACATAGGACAAGATCCTAATGTGTTGAAAAGCATGACTATGGGCCGAACGAAATGTAAAAACATTATTACTAACGTTTTATGCCCGGTTGAGATAGATTGTGTCGTCAATAAGATTCAGAATACAAAGTTTTCAGTTTTTATTGACGAAACATCTGATATAATTAATGATGTGGATGACTTTTCTTGTCCGATACGTTGATTCGGAAACATTAGATATTCTCTCGCAATTAGTTAAATTAATAAATATTAACGCCATACATTCAAGCGCAGAAAAGTTGTTTCAGGCATTTAAATGTGAAATGTGGAAACTATAAATACCGTTTTTAAATATTGTTACCTTGTCATGCGACAATGCGTCTGTTATGACAGGGAAACATTTATCGTTTAAAAAAAAGTTGGAAGAAGTATGCCCACATTTATTAATATTTTCATGCCCATGTCATTCCGCCGCATTAGCAGCGCATGCTGCATGTAATAAAATGTCCGCATATTGCGGGGAATTTAAAAAAAAAATTGCTAGTTATCTTAACAGTAGTCCAAAACGTACAGCTATTTTTGAATTTTGTGAATGTTTCCAAGAAACAAATCGTAAAATATTAAAATTATGTGATACACGCTGGCTTTTTCACTATTTGTGTGTCGAAAGACTTCTTGAATCTTGGGATACAATTAAATATTTTCTTATTGAAATGGTTGTGAGCGAAAAAAAAATTTTGGAGAATATCTACTGTCTATGATGAACAACGTAGAAATGAAAGCTTATTTTCTTTTTTAAAAATACACTTTAAATTTCTTTAACGCATTTAATGCATTCTTTCAAGCATTAGAAACGAGAATTCATTTATTGCAGCCAAAATCTGAAAACTTTCTTTTTTCAAATGTGTCAAAATTTTTTAAAAGAACATTTAAAATTATTTTCTAGAAATATTGTATTCTCTCTAAAGGAGAATCAAAAAGCAGTAAATGATATTACTTTGGGGTCAGAATGAGGAATATCTTAACGAATTAACGCTGAAATGTCACATAAACATAGTTAAAATTGTTCGAGAGAACTGTTTAACATTTTATGTGACTACTGCAGAGGAAATTCGTAAAAGGTTACCTATAAATGACATATTTTTACCAAAATTACAAGTTTTCCGACCACTTGTAAGTTTATTCAATAATAATAGAGAAATATCATTCAATGATGTTTCTTTCGTAGCTAAAACTATCGGCGGTTTTGATGAAGATGCTTTAAAGAAAGAATGGATTGCATTACCATCAGATTTTACAATGAAAGAAAAACAAAGCTTCTCCAAATTAAATTTCGACAATATGTGGAAAGAAATTTTACAACGTCGGTACACTGATAATATTGCTAAATATCAAAATTTAACAAATGTTATAAATACTATTAGATCGCTTCCAAATTCAAATGCCGATCCGGAGAGAATGTTTTCTTTTTTAAATAACTTAAAAACGAAAACACGTAACAGTTTTTCGTCAGCTCCTGTTAATGCCATTTGTGTATTTAAGTCTGCATTAAAGACGAGGGGAGAAACAGCTATAAACATGGAAATTGATGAAAAGCATTTGTCTCTTATGTCAGCGGTCAAATTATACGCTACGGCTCCTAAAAAAGATAAAAGTATTTTAAGGCTACATGCTCACATAGATATTGCTGACATAGCTGGCCCCTCGTCTCATAAATAATAAGTTTTGTCCGTAAAAGACACCATGTCAGTAAAAGACACCATGTCTGTAAAAGACATCATGTCTGTAAAATACACCATGTACGACATCACGCTTGTAAAAGAGCGTGTAAAAAATTGTATGTATATATATATATATATATATATATATATATATGTAATTGTGTGTATATACACACATATGTATACATACATGTGTATATATATCTAAATATTTAAATATGATACGTGTATATACAGGGTGTATCCTAAAAAGTGGGAAGTATTGCAATGGTGGATTCAAGACACAAAAATAAGAGAAAAAGTTCATATAAACATATGTCCGATATGACCTTGTTTCCGAGTTACAGCCTGTTTTATTTTCGGTTTCCTGGTAGATGGATAGGTCGTGCTGGTCCTAATGCCTGGTCAACTCGCTCTCCAGACCTGAATCCACTCGATTATTACTTGTGGGGGCATCTAAAATCCATTGTTTACAAAACATCCATTAACAACGTCGAAATACTTCGTCAACGTGTTGAAGTTAGTTGCCGGGAAATTCGAGCAATACCCGGAATTTTTGAAAAAGTCAGACAATCTATGATGAGACGTGTTGAAGCCTGTATTGAAGTTAGAGGTAATCATTTTGAGCACTTCCTGTAACCTTAACTATCTTAATTCTGTTGAAAAATAAAAGAAGCTATAACTTGAAAACAAGATTATATCGGACATGTTTATACTTTTTTCCTTATTTTTGTGTCCTGAATCCACCATTGCAATATCTCCCACTTTTTAGGATACACCCTGTATATCGCACCCCTAGAAGAACACTGCCACAACTCAAAAAACTCACATTTCGAGTTAAGCCCACAGGAGGTATGTCAGAAACGATATCTACGTGTAGGAATGATGTCACAAGTCTATTTGCAAAGGCAGTCGCTAGAAGTCAGAAATTTCGTTGTTCTTTTAATCTGATTTTGTTGCCCCGGCCAGTGGAACAGTGTCATTTGTGAATTGCTACTAAGGATCATGGTGTTTCTACTTGAACAACGACACATTTCGAAAATATTTGTGACAGTCTTCTATCAGAAGGTAAATAACTTTTTCTTTTACCTAATGTTATAACTCGAGATGTCACTTTTCCGACATTTGAAATGTAAACATTGATTCCAGGTGTAGTGTTTTTTTGACTTGTGTAATTGTTGAGACATCGAAGGATGAAGAAAACAAGAAAGCTGGTTTGAAAGTTCGAACTAAAGACATGCAATTTATAACAGAAATTAGAGTAGAAACAAATCAAGACACCATGATTGTCGAAACATCGAAGGAGGATGGAAATGAGAAAGATGGTTCAGAAATTCAGATTGAAGAGATGCAACTTATAACAGAAAATGGAATGGAAACAGATTAAGACACCAGGATTGCCGAGACGTTGAAGGAGGATGAAAACAAGGAAGATCATTTAGAAATTGAGACAATAGAATCAGAGAGAACAGAAGCCTACAGTAAACCATCGTGCTCCAAATGGAAATCGCAATTTGTATCTCACATGCGTTTACGGTTACGAAGGCAGGAAGTGGTAGCAGATAAATCAGAATTACCAGACTGTTCTTTTGTGGCTTCTGAAGATTTTGATGATACTGATAATGACCCTAATTTTGAATCTGCGTCAGATACATCTGATTCAGTTAATGACAAAATTAAAGAAAATTCTAGAAAGGACCAAAAAATAAACAAATTGTAACGTTGCTTTTTCGCGAGTTCTGCGCGGATTCGCTCGGTCGGGATCAGGACTCGTGAAAGGATTTAGCAAGACAGCAGACGTGATGTAAATTAAAAGAGAAGATTTATTTAAAATAAATGGTAGAGTGCATGTACATGTATGAATCGTGAATATTTACAAATGCTTGAATCGATGTGTGTAAGGTGCGTGTGTATAAAGTTTCGGGGTGTGTGCGTGTATAAATGTGTAGGCGGTGTGTGTAGATATATTCGGTGCGTGCGTGTGTATGCAGGTGTGTACGGCGTGTTGTATAAAGTTTCGGTGTGTGCGTGTGTGTGTATAAATGTGCAGACGAGGCGTATATAATGTTTCGGTGTATGCGTGTATCAATGTATATATAGTGCGTGTATATGGATTCGGTATGTCTTTGTATATAAATGTATATTCGGTGCGTGTATGAAGATTTGAAGTCCCGGCGTGTTTATGGTCGCGTCAGCTGTTTGGGCGCGCGGGAGTGCGCGGGGCGCGAGAGCGCGAGAGACGCGAGAGCGCGTGAGACGCGAAAGCGCGTGAGAGCGCGAGGCGCGCGAGAGCGCGGGGCGCGAACGTATTGTTCGGCGCGGACGCGGTTTGATTTTCGGTCGCGTATTTTATTCGTGCTTTGGTGGTAGGATGCACTAGGATGCAACGCTTGATGAGATCGCTCGTCGGCGGCAGAGATCTCTCTACCCGCTGAGTTTTTAAGATCGTTGCAGGTGTTTGTTGGATCTTTATCGAAAGTGTCGAGATCTCTCGACGGAGACTGAGTTCGCTCAACCTCTGTACTTTTGGTTTAGGGTTATCAGGAAAACTCTTGCAAGATGTGCCGCGATCACACGGCGGAGACTGAGTTCGCTCAACCTCTTTTCTCTTGTCGAGAGCGTGTTCGGGATCGGAGGCCAGGTACTGTACAAGTACTTAGCGAGATCTGGAACGGAGTGTCTTTCTCGGTGCCGGATCGCCCTTTTTATACCGAAAAATTACCCGTTCGGGTAATTTCGGCGAGATTCGTTGGGCCCGATTGTTCTGCCTAATACGAGTAATTATCGCCGAATTATTTCGGCGGCGTTCGGGTGGTGTGGCAGGGACAGTTGCTCGGCGGTTTCCGTCAGGATTCGGAGCGGTTCGGAAGCGCCGAGACAACGGCCCTGGCTTTAGGCGATGGCGGCCGTATTATATAACGGCTCGATTCAGTCGCGATATCGAACTAATTAAAAAGGGCGCATAGCGCCGCTGCATTTGCCTGGCTGGTGTTCGCCGGACGGCAGCCTTCCGGCGGATCGATGGCCGGGTACAACGATCGTTCAGGGGGGGATCGTTACAAAATCTTGGATTCAGAGGATGATGAAGTTCCGCCAAAAAAATCTAAGAAACGAATTTCACAGCCGAACGAGTGGAAAAAGAACAAAGCCAAAGTCTTTCGCAATGCTGGTAAAGAGTATACAAACCGATTCGGAACGGTTGTTGGAACAAAATCGGTGCGTCCACCGTGTGGTGAAAAATGTAGGCTCCAATGTTCTACTAAAATTGTACCAGAAATTAGGAGTGCTATTTTTGATAAATATTGGGGCCTGCAGAGTTTAACACGCCAACGCGATTTTATATCGAAGAGTATAGTACAAGTCGAGCCTAGTTACAGATACCAAATACCAGGAAGCACTCGATCTCTCAACCATGCATTTTATTTTGAAATTGATGGTCACCGAATAAGTGTATGTAAATATTTTTTTAACGCTATTCTCGACATTAACGATAGGCCAATTAGGACCGTCATCTCAAAAAACAGAAAATGGTTTTACAAAGGAAGATCTTTGAGGTTGTCACGGAAATCATAGACGGCTTGACGAGTCAATAAAAGACGGAGTGAGAAAACACATTGATTCCATACCTCGTATCGAAAGCCACTATCTACGTACCCAAACAACTAGAGAATTTATTGAAGGTGGCAAAACTATTGCTGATTTACACAGGGACTACACAAAAAAATGTAATGCAGAAGGCCTCCCTACAACTAAGTTGAGTATGTTTGCCCGAATTTTCAATACTGAGTACAATTTATCATTTTTCACCCCAAAGAAGGACCAATGCGAATTATGCACTGCATTCGGAAACGAAGGTAAAGAAGCACTAAGACTAAAGTATGAAACTTATCAACGAGAGAAGCAATTGTCAAGGGTAGAAAAAAATCAGGACAAGAAAAAGGCTAAAACGACAAAAACTATGAAAATTGTCACCTACGATTTGCAAGCTGTATTACCTTTACCCAGAGGTGACGTGTCAGTGTTTTACTACAAATCCAAATTGAATGCATATAATTTTACAATTTGTCAGCTGAATTCGCAAGTCGTAGAATGCTACACTTAGCATGAAGGCGAGGGAAATAGGGGGGCTATTGAGATTGGCAGTTGCGTTTGGAAATACTTAGAAAAGACGGCAAATTCCGTCAACGATGATGATTTAGTAATTGTTTTCTATAGTGACAACTGTTGTGGTCAACAGAAGAATAGATTCCTCATTTCCATGTACATGCAAGCCGTTACTCATTTAAAAATCAAGTCCATCATCCACAAATATTTAATAACAGGACACACTCAAAATGAAGATGACAACGTTCACTCGATAATTGAAAAAGCGGTTAAGAGACATTTGAAAAGTGGAGCTATTTATGTTCCCGCGCAATATATTTCAATCATTCGTGGTGCTAAAAAAACCGGACTACCGTATAATGTAAATGAAATGGTGCGCGAAGATTTTTTGGATTTGAAAGCGCTATCAAGTTCCCTTGGAGTTAATTTTTCAAAAACAACTGACAATGAGATTGTAAAAATGGCAGATATTAAGGTGGTCAAAGTAGAGAAAAGCAGTCCCTACACCTTCTCATTCAAAACGTCCTTCTCTCAGGAAAATTACGAAAAAGTTACAGTAAATAACAGAAGAAGGGGAAAATCTGCAACTGTCTAATCAGTACTAAAGACGCGTACTCTAGGAAGTTGTCAATAGGAGACAAAAAGAAAACTGATCTTCTCGACCTACTCAAGAACAAAAACATTCCAAAATTTTATGTTAATTTTTATGAGCACCTATGTCAATAATTATTATTATAATCAAAGATAAAAGTGAATTTTCTTTCTTGTGTGTGATTACTTAACATGTTAGTATTTTGATGATGTTTGAATGTCTTGTCAAACAATTTAATTTATCAATACAATAATTTTTTTCTTCAAAAGTGCCATTTATTTCGTGACCTTTCTATTCTTAATACTGACACAAGTTTGATAAAAACATAACGAATGATGCAAGAACAGTGACACAATTCAAAAAATCATTCTTCTGAGTAGTCCTGGAAGCCTTAAATGATGAGTGTTGACAAAGTCACTGAATGCCTATTTAAGGAACATTATAAACTTCATTATACCCAAATATCGCAATTCTAATGACAATAGCTACTTCACAATTCAACGAAATTTGATTAAAATTTGGTTTTTCCGCTCTCCTGAAAATTTGTATTTTTTGAGTTGTGACAGTGTTCTTCTAGGGGTGCAATATATGTATATTATATATGTATATACATACATACATATCATATATTTATATGTATAGATATATTGGGAAATGAAAACAATTAACTTCTTATTGATTTAAAAATGTAAAGTAATAATTGAAATACTTGAAATACATATTAACATATATGTATATTTAATGTGAACATTTTAATATATTTATAAAATATTGTAACAAAAATTTTTATCATTTTTTATGATTTTGATACAATTGAATAATGTTTATTTTTTCGTTAAATTAATAACAATTTTTTTCATTTCCCCCCTACGGAAGAGACCACCACTTTCTCGCGGTTTCCGTTGAGCAATATGTACGTTGTACATTAATATAAAATAAATACAGTAAGAATTAAAAGAGTAAAATTTCCGACAATATAAATTTAAATATTATTTCATTACTATTATTTCTTTAAAGATAAGAAATCTTTTTAATAATAAGCGTACGTATTGGTCAAGAGTGGATTTTCATATTTAAAATATACTTATAATTATTATTAAATTAATTATTATAAATTATAAATTAATATTTTAAATATAATTTAATTCTTTAATTAATATTATTATTTAATTTATATTCAACATATATTACATTACAATTTTATATCTACTTTTGTAGTGTAAAATTTATTTTTTTTACATGTAAAGGTTTATAAGAATAATTGAATTGATAATAATTATATATTTATATATATATACATATTTAGAGAAAGGGGGAGAGAGAAAGGAGGGTGAGGGGGAGAAGGGGAGAGAGGGGGGTGGGAGGGAGAAGAAGAGGAGGAGAGGGAGGGAGGGAAGGGGGAGAGCGGGAGGGAGGGAGAGAGAGAGTGAGAGAGGGGTGGGAGAGAGAGAGTCGCATCGCTAGCCGCTAGCTCGAGACATTTCTATGTACCACTATGTACATTCCGAAGCCGGCCGAAGCGCCGAAGCCAGCCGAAACCGGCCGAGCGTCGAGCGCACACAGACGCTACCCCTTCTCCTACCCAGCCTACCTCCATCACATGCTGTAAGCATGCTGTTGCGTCTGCAATCTGGCAGCCTTGCCTCTAACCCATTTTTCAGAGGTGAGGAAATAAAAAAACACTTTTCAGTGCAAAACGAGGTCTATGTTTTTACAATTCCACATGGGTTTGTAAGTTTCCACACGAAGCAAGGTCCACCCTATTATCTTCTGCTTTCAGTGCGAAACGAGGTCTATCAATTTCACATGGATTTGCAATTTTCTACGAAATTTACTTTACTTTGTATATTTAAATACAGACAATAATTTGATATTATGGGCGCATTATTAGTAAATAACTAGACTTTGTATTTTTTAGAAATATTAATATTTTATATAGCAGAACGATGTTTACAATAAGATGGTCAATAAACGAATAAATAAATGTTTAACAGTTTGTAGAATGTTTTTACAGTTACTATGTATATGTTAAATCAATAAATTAATTGAACGAAAATAGTTTTAATTGAATTGAGTAAAGTTGGTAACAATGAAAGTTCCTAAGATTGACACAGGGATGCCACAATACTCTTCTCCCAGCGACGTACTACGTTGCGAACTTGACTTTCTTTAGTCCAGGCTCAGAGTACGTCTTAAGGTGCTTATACAGTGAAGTCGAAGTAGCAGGTGTTTTTGAATAAAGAAGCGGCGTGACAATAAAATCAGTTTCTTTTGGTAAAAAGGCTGGTTCAAGACGTTCGGTAGTGATATTGACAATTTTACCTGCAAAATCAATAGTGAACAAATTATCATTAATTCGGTTAACAACACGAAAAGGTCCGAAATAAGGAGGGTGAAGAGATCTTCTAACGGTATCATCTCGAATTCAAACGTGAGAATAATTGTATAAATTCTTGTGGAAGAAAGGTATTTCTCTATGATGATGTGCAGTGGGTCTTGAATTAATATCTCTCATATGAACTCTGTGTTTTTCAGTAAAAACTTCAGGATCAGAGGGCAGGTCTTCTTCAATAAAAAAATTTCCTGGAATTCTCAACGTAGATCCATAAAGCATTTCCGCTGGAAAAGCATTTAAATCTTCTTTGAACCAGGTCCGAAGTCCAAGTAAAACGGTTGGTAAAACTTCAAGCTAGTTTTCCTTTGCATGGCACATAATAACACTTTTTAATGTACGATGCCATCGTTCAGAAATATCATTAGAAGCTGGGTGACACCCTGAGGTTCTGATTCGCTCGCATTCTAATAAGTTGGTGAGAGCTTTGAACATAGTAGCTTCAAACTGAGGACCTTGATCCGTTGTGATGGTTTGAGGAGCACCATATCTCGCAACCCAGTGTGAATAAAAAGCTGTGGAAACAGTCTCCGTAGAAATTTTAGTAAGAGGGATTGCTTCGGGCCATCTGGAAAACCTATCAATCATCGTTAAACAATAACGGAAATTTAGGCAAGAAGGAAGAGGACCAATTAAATCAAGATGGATATGCTGAAGACGTTGATCAGGAATAGAAATCTTCTGAAGAACATTCTTAGTATGTCTTTGAATCTTGGAGTGTTGACAGGATAGACAAGATCTGGCCCATTCTTTGATATCCTTCCTCATAGATGACCAAATAAATTTCTGTTGCATTAATTTATAGGTAGAAGGACCACTTGGATGCGCCAAACCATGAACGACATCAAAAATTCTTCTACGGAATTGTTGAGGAACGTAAGGACGGATATTTTCAGTAGAGCAGTCACAGAATATGGGCGTAGTCAAAGTAAGTATGAGTTTCTAAAACTTGAGAGAAGAATTAGTGAGAAGAATTTTTAATTCGTCATCTTCTTTTTGTAGTTCAGCTAACTCTTCGAGGGAAATTATGGTTGGCATCGACACAGCTTTAATTCTTGAGAGAGAATCTGCGACAACATTATCCTTGCCAGAAATATGTTCGATATTGGTGGAAAATTAAGCAATAAAATCAAGAATCTGCTTAGGAGAAGCTTTGTCCAACTTCTGATGAAAGGCATAAATAAGGGGTTTATGGTCTGTCCGAATAAGAATTTGTCGTCCTTCAGGCATGTACCTAAAATGCTTGACAGCTAAATAAATACCAAAGAGTTGACGATCGTAAGTACTATAATTCTTTTGAGTATTATCTAATTTCTTTGAAAAGAATGTGTGTGTGCAATCGGTTTATTAACTCCATCAATTATTTGTTCTAGGGAGGCTCTTACAGCAAAGTCTGAAGCGCCACATGTAAGGATGAGAGGGACAGTCGGAGCAGGATGGGACAAAGCTGTAACTTTCAAGAGTTCTTCTTTACAATTCTTGAAAGCTTCTTCAGCTTTAGAAGTCCAGGTGATTAACCTTTTATCCTTTTTCTTACTCTCCTTCAGATAATTTGTGAGAACTGCTTGATGCGATGCAGCATTCTTCAAGCATCTTTGATAGAAATTAATGATATATATAAATCTTCTGAGCTCATGAATAGTTTTTGGTTTCTTATAATCAATAATCGCTTTAACTTTTTCAGAAGCTGGTTTAATTCTTTTCTTGGAAACTAAATAGCCAAGGAAAGGAATTTCTTCCTTACCGAAAAGGCATTTGGACAAATTGATGGTCATATCAAATTGTTTAAGATGAGTGAAGACAGTATAGAGATGTTTGGCATGTCCCTTCTCGTCAACGGAAGCTTTCAAAATATCGTCCAAGTAGCAAACACAAAAATCAAGTCTAGACAGGATGATGTTCATGAGACGCTGGAAAGTTTGAGCAGCATTTCGCAAACCGAAAGGCATAACGAGAAATTCGAAGAGAGTAAATGGAGTAATAACGGCTGTTTTGGATATGTCTTCTTTTGCTACAGGAACGTGGTAATAAGGTTTAACTAAATCGATCTTCGAAAATATATTTTTACAATGTAGACCAGCAGTAAACTCTTGGATGTGAGGAAGCGGATACCGATCTGGAATAGTGGCTGCATTTAAAGCTCGGTAATCGCCGCAGAGTCTCCAGGAGTTGGGTTCATTCTTGGGAACCATGTGGAGTGGAGCTGCCCAAGTGCTGCTTGATGGTCGGCAAATATCTTGTTCCACCATAAAATTAAACTCGTCCCGAGCAAATTTTAATTTTTCCGGTGACAATCTACGAGGAGTTGAAGCGATTGGTGATCCTTTAGTGCAATGTTTCTCAACCTTTTTTCATGTGTGCCCCATTTTCTAATTTCGTGCCCCCCTTCGAATATCTCGCGCCCCTCCCCCAGTGGCTCGCACCCCCCAGGTTGAGAATCAATGCTTTAATGATAATATGATGTTCAATCTGGTGGATATTGTGGAAATGGGAGCAAAACAAGTCAGCTTAGGAAACTCAGCGAGGATCTTCTGAAAAGGTGAGTCAGGAAAAGTAGTACAGACCGTTAAATGATTGACCTTAGACAGTTTTCCTTTGAATGACAGACCGGTTACACTATCTACAACTCTTTTATTTTTAATGTCAACTAAAATTCCATAGTGACTGAGAAAATCTGCACCTAAAATAGGTTTTTGTATATTGGCTACACAGAATTTCCATTTGAAGATTCTTCGTAGACTCTTCGTAGACCAAAATTTAAAATTAATGACTTTGGTCCGTATGTGTTGATCTTGGTTCCATTGGCTACGTAGAGCTTGATGGAAGAAACCTGAGTTTTTGGAACTAACCTTTTGGGAATCAGGGAAACGTCTGCTCCTGTATCGACCAAGAAATTAAGCCCTGAAGATTTATCAAAGACAATGAGGCGATTGTTATGGGGACCGTTGTCATTCGCCTCACAATTCGACGGTGCAGCTAGTTTTCCTTTTCTGAAATTGATTGGGACATATTGCAAGGTATTGTACATTTAAGAGTTTTTGTACCAAATTTTCTATGGTAGAAGCAAATTTTCTTATCATTTTTATCAGCTTTATTTCTTGACGTTGATACATATTTTTTTTCTTTATATCTAAATTTAGATCTACTTCGAGAATGTTTAACTTCAAGAGCCGCGATTCTGCGTTCGAGATCAGTGAGATTTGAAGTTTTGGAAGAACTTTTTTCTACGGAGGAAGCTACAGTCGCTACTTGAAAACTGGTCTCACGATCCATAATCTTATCAGTTAACTCGGCAAGTTTGAATAATGGACAGTCTTCAACAATGGCTAAAGCGGCTGAACTTGATATGGTAATCTGTGTAACCAAATTGAATGCAAAATATTATTTGAAATTGCTCCTGCCGCCAATTGTTTAATTTCTCGTAAGAGATCTGATTTTTTTATCATTTAATTCAATTCCGGCTAATAAATGTCGAAGTCTTTTTTCTTCAGAATCCGTAAATAGATTAATTAGTAGATTTTTTAAATGTATATATTTATCTTTTTCAGGAGGGTTCTCAATTAATTCCGCAATAGCTATTAAAGCCTGCTTATCCAGATGACGAACTACAGAGCTGTACTTAACATTATCAGAGCGGATTTGATAAACAGTAAATTCGCTTTCAAGCTGAGCGAATCATAATTTAGGCTGTTTATGCCAAAAATTTGACAACTTATTAAGACTGGCCTCATTGGAATGGATCTCTTGTGACTGACCTGATTGAAGCGGCTCCTCACCAGTAAGACGAAGAGTTTGTGTAGTATTTGTTAATTGTTGATGTAAATCCTCAGCCATTAAAGGAATTGATGCTGATGTTGCAGGAGTCGCAGTCGGAGATTTGTCCAGAGGCATCGTGTAAACTCTGCTGAAGTTCTGCGAGGTCTAAAAGGTTGCTGTCCTTTCGATTTCGACGACTCGAAGATCTCGGTCGGTTCGAAGATTCCAAGACGAAAACCACACAAAGAATACAGCGGCACCCGGAACTCAGCAGCTCACAATTCTCGTGGGTCACTTAATTCAAATTTGCCGCGCGTCGTATTTAAATTTATGCAAGTTCGTGATCACATCGGGGTCACCAGTTGTGGGCGCGTTATTAGTAAATAACTAGATTTTGTATTTTTAAGAAATATTAATATTTTATAAAGCAGAATGATGTTTACAATAAGATGGTCAATAAACCAATGAATAAATGTTTAACAGATTGTAGAATATTTTTACAGTTACTATGTATATGTTAAATCAATAAATTAATTGAACGAAAATAGTTTTAATTTAATTGAGTAAAGTTGGTAACAATGAAAGTTCCGAAGATTGACAAAGGGATACCACAATGCTACTACCTGAAAGCAGGGGATGATGGGGGTGGACCTTGCTTCGCGTGTAAAGTTGCAAACTCATGTAGAATTGTAAGAACATAGACCTCGTTTCGTACTGAAAGCAGGGGATGATGCGGGTGGACCTTGCTTTGCGTAGAAAGTTACAAACCCATATGAAATTGTAAGAACATAGACCTCGTTTTGCACTGAAAGTAGGGGGTGATAGGGGTGGACCTTGCTTCGTATGGAAAGTTACAAATCCATGTGGGATTGTAGAAACATAGACCTCGTTTGGCACTGAAAATTGTTTTTTATTTCTTCACCTCTAGAAAATGGGTTAGGTTGTGACCGGACGTTAAACTTGCGAGAGTTCGCTTTGGTTAAATATTCAAAGTTCTCTTACTTGATTTTACGGTCGCTAGCTCGTTTTACCTCCAACGAGCAAGGTTTTATCGTTGGTATGCCTGGATCCTTTGTTTCTGTGGTCCCCTTTGTTCTCCGGTTTCTGCTATGGCTGCTTCCTTTGTCCCTGCCCGCTTTGTCTTCAACTTTCTTTTTGCTGGGAGGCCACGCCCCCTTATGACCGTTGAGACGTCACGCCACCAACCGTCTTTTAAGCCACGCCCCCTTTCCTTTGTCGGCGATCTTGTCGCGACACGTACGATGACGCGCAGTTAACGCGAGTCACCGTTTTACTCAAATTTTCGCACTTTTTAACTATTTTCGGGACTTTCCCGGTAATTATTTCGCTTTTCTTCGTTTTCAGGACCCCGGATCGTCATTCCCTTTTTCCCAGGAGATGCCGTAAGCCCAGAGGAAGACGAAAATAACAGGAAACGTCACACACTTTCTCACACGGACAGGTAATTGAATAATTCACTTTTTTAATGTTAAAATATAAAATTGAATATATATATTTTTCTTTGGCAGTGTTTAACACAACAAAATCACAGACGATTAATGCCGTTACGCGCCAATTTCACATCAGGACACCGGTATGTCCGAATACGCACTTTTTCGCGTTTTTTTCCACGCTTGTACAAAATAAAAATAGCTCATACAATCACAAGAGCTTGTACTATTGATAAATATCACTACCGGAATTAAAACAGAATTAATATAATTATTACGCAGTTATATATGAACATTCACGCGTTCGTTCATTCTTTCCACGCCGAGCAAAGAACCGGAAAAGACCTTTCTGCATGCTCTGCCGCCTCTCTTATCGACTCTCCCCACTCTTGGGACGCCGCTTGGCGACTTGACGCCTGCGCGTTGCTCGCGCATGCGCGAATGTTCTTTCTCACTCACGCTTGTCCTTTGTGACCACAACAAAGGACTTCATGCATACGATCTTACTGTTTATATGTTTCTTTGTTCTTCGTTAGAACAAAGAAATCTATCTTATATTCTCTATTACAGGTACATGACATAATACAACAAAGAAAATAACCTATAAATCATAATATACGCGTCCTAAGCGCTGTCGAAAAAAGATCTGCGGAATCGCTTTGTTCGCATCAGACACACAAAGGAATAACTTAATAACCGCATTTCACGCGTCTCGGAATAAATAGATAATAACAAAAATAAAAAGACGCCGTTAAATCAAGTTCTTAAAACTAAATAAAACGCATTGTTCGCGTTACCATAGAAAACTTAATGTTACTTTTAATCCGCTTGGACAAAGAATTTGACCAAACAAAGAAGACCTTATAAGATATATTTGAGGCTTACGGGCGGCGCTTTCTCTGCCTCCCCGTTCTCTCCGGCGCATTGTTCCTCGCCGCTGATTCTCTGCGCGGTAGTCTCGTCCTTCTGCGCCGTTGGATCCTCGCGTTCCGGTTCATCCGGCTTCTCGTGCTGGATCTCTGGCTCCTCTTGCTGACTCTTCAGCTGTGCCAAGTCCTGAGATGGTTCAGGCAGCTCCACCAAGTCCTCCATCGTGACCTGCTCCTCGGTTTCTCCAGCGGGTAACACCTCCTCCATGATGGTCACCTCGGCCGGGATCAGCGCTGGCGGTTCGGCTGAAACCACCGGATTCAAGGTTAGGTTAGTTTTTTCGGGGTGGATATTTTTACATTATATTTGATAAATTTTTTATCTTTTCTTATGCTACTGTCATCAAGAACGATAAGACTTAGATTCTATTTTTATAACATATAGTTTACAATACAATTATATAAAAATCATTTTAATAGAATCAATAAATAGACATTAAGAATTGAAAGGATAAATATTCAGAAAAAGTTACACCTCACCGATTTCTTCTATTTTGGAGTATATCATAGGGAAGAGTTTAGTTGTAAGTTTTTCTCGAGATAATACAAGAACTCAATAAGAATTCAATAGAAGAAATTTTTATCAAAATTTTTTATTTAGAATATTTGTATTTTTATATACAGGGTGTTTGGTAATAATCACCTCGCCCGTCGTGTGCAGGTAGAGCGGGTAAACTACCGAGTATGAAAGTTCTCTTCCATTTTGCAATCTTCACAATAATTAATGAAGTTAATAATAAATGCGAATTAATAATAATAATTAGTGAAGTTAAACAATTAATGAAATTAATTAAAAAAGATCAGCGCGCGCGAGTTGAAGCGCACGGCGAGAAGAGACGTCCTATTGTGTAACGCGATACTTGACGCGTGGCGAAGCGATGTGAGGGGGATTTTACAAAGAACCATGGCACCATGGCTATGCGAGCGGCGCGTTACGCTAGAGCCCCGCGTCAGATAATCTGCCCGCGTCGAACTATTCTCTCTCTCCCTCCCCTCCCTTCCCCTCTCTCCCTCCCTCCCTCCCCTCCCTCCCTCCCCCTCTCTCCCTCCCTCCCTCTCTCTCCCCCCTGTGTTAAGCTTTTTTACCATCCAGGATGTGTAAGCATAAGATTTATGATAAAAACCGTGAACTGGTGTCGTGTCCTGGCCCATTTGAGAAGTTTACAATTGAAAGTGAAGCAGATATGAAGAAGGCATCTGCAGTGGCGGGGAGCAGCAGGGATAGACTAGGATCTACAGGATCTATAGGTTCGTTTACGACTAGAAGCAGTGGAAATAGGACATCAGGAGTGAGTGGACCATCGAGTATTGACGTAAAAATAGATTGGCTTGTAAAAATTGTGAAAGAATTAAAAAATGAAACAGCATGTAAGAAGGAAATTAAGATGATGGTCAAAGAAATAGTTCGAGAAGAACTGGGAAATATTAAACAAGAACTTGGAGACCTGAGAAGAAGGATACAGGCAGGAGCTTGTGGGCCGTCAGGAGGAGCGCAAAGAAGCTATAGCGAAGCAGTTAAAGAGAAGAGAAAGGAAAATATTATAACTGTCAAACCCAAGGTGCGACAGGAGAGTGAAGCAACTAAAAAACTGATAAAAGAAAAGATAGATATCAAGAACGTGGCTATGGCAATAACGAAGCTAAAAAAAAGAAGTAAAGGTACAGTGATTCTCGGTTGTGAGACTGGAGAAGAAATGGAAAAACTAAAGGCGACAGTACAAGCCAAGCTGGGCGAGAATTTCAAAGTTACTGAGTCACCGAGGATGAAACCTAAAATAAAAATTGTTAATATTGGCGAGGAAGAAATGACGTTAAATGATGATTTAATAGATACAATCAAGAAACAGAACAACACGAAAAATGAAGGAATTCATATGCGAATAGTGAAGAAAATAGTCAAAGAGAAAAGAAATGATAAAGGTCAATCCGGAAGAAAAGAAAAAGAAGGTATTCTAATAATTGAAGCTGATGAAGAGACTCATGAAGTAATGCTGAGCAAAGGAAAACTGAATGTAGGATGGAGAAAGTGTCCTGCATATAATCACATTAACATTCAAAGATGTTTTAAATGCTGGGGTTATTATCATATTGCAAAGAATTGTACGCGTAATGAAATATGTCACAAATGTGCAGGAAATCATAATGTGAATGAATGTACAGCGACAAAGAAAAGATGTATAAATTGTATGTTTAAGATACAAACATACAACTTAAAAATAAATGATGGACATGAGGCACTTGATCCGGAATGCCCGACTTTCAAGAGGGCGATACAGGAGCAGAAGAGGAGAGCCGGCTGGGAGGATGCTAAATAGCAACTACAGAAGGAAACAGAACTAATAATGAATTGCAAATAACGCAAAACCGGGCCATGAGGGTCATATTACAATGTGATAGACATACCAAAGTGGAGCGTATGCTGCAAGCGTTGCAGTTTATGTCCATAAGACAGAGGCTATATTATAATGTATGTAAAAATAGGTTAACAATAGTGGGAAATGAGAGTGAGAAACACTTGAAGCGTTTAAGCGAGCGTTAAAGGAGTATGTAATAATTCATGTAAACTAGATCTGTATTACAAATAGCTGAGAAAGCTAATAAAGATCAATCTCTCTCTCTCTCTCTCCCCTCTCTCCCCCCCCCTCTCTCTCTCTCTCGCGAAATAATAGAAGATATTTGCTATCATTTCCACAGCACCTTACGGTAGATAACACGGCGCATTATTTTTAAAGTGGTATCCCCAGTAGAACTAATTCACTTTCAAATTTTTGAAATTATATTTATTGATGCAAGTAATGTGTTTTATCACGAATACATTATGTAATACTTTCATAAAAGAAGGAAACAAATTAAAGGAGGATATAGATACATTGGATATAGATCAGGTTTCGAAATAATAATACAAACCAATAATAATACCCACAGCGTAGCAAATAATGACTTTTAATGATTTCGCTACTCCGAATATGAAAACGAAAGTAATAATTAACTTGTTTTATTTGTGAAGCCAGGTACAATCTCATTTAAAATTTGCGGAAAAATTTTATTTAGTATACTTATTCTGTTACAAACAGAAATTTATTTACACCATACGAGGGCGACTGTAATATAAAAATTTCTATATTATTTCTATAATATTTAAAAATTAAATTTTTTAAAGAAGAAAAGCCATTGCTATAAACTTATTTATATTTAACAGAAATATAATTTGGACGTAGAACGCATTTTCAAAAAATGTTTCAAAGAATGGAGAACGAAAATGAAGCTTTAATAAAGAAGTTTCATTTCAGTACTTGTATTGCCGTATTAATGAGCATGATGTAAAGACCGCAATCACAATTGAAATGATTGCATAAATCTTCGACTGACAGGTCTTATCACGGGGAAATCTACATGATGCACATTTCCTTTAACTGAAAGTATCGGTTATGTTTTGGACATCTCTCTCTCTCTCTCTCTCTCTCTCTCTCTCTCTCTCTCTCTCTTTACTATATTTATGTTCCTTTATTTATGTTCCTATATTTATGTTTCAAGACGTCCGTTATTGCGAGTGATTTATGAAAATTACAGTTTTACTTGAGTCAGATCTCGGTATTCTGTGTGTATATATCCGTGTGTATGGTACGTGCGTGTACCTTACCTTTTAACTATAAAAATGAAGAAATACCGTGTGGCAACATTTTATATGCTTATTGTTAATTAATGATAGCATATAACAGAGTTAAGGTACTTCCTCAAATCTTTATTGCAGTTTGCTTATTATGCATTATTGATAACAAGAAAATGCATGATTTTATAATTTCGTAGCATGACCGCATTAGTACTCCTTATTTACTCCGTGATAAGACCTGCTAATCTATGATTTATGCAATTATTTCAACTGTGATTGCGATCTTCTACATGAAATTGAAAAAATCATGCTTCTTTTTCTTATTACTGGGAAGTCATGCTGCAAAGCAACATGATTTGCAAACATTTATGACACTATTGAGATATTATGGATGCAATGTCATGATACAATATAGCAAGTATTTCTGTCCGTAATGACGAAATGATAAGCTACAACGAAACAATAATAGATTAAAGAAAGGGAATACCCCTTAATATCTTTACAAAATAAATATGTAAAAAATATATTTAAATTTCATATTTATTAAAAATTTTTTGCGTTTTACGTTATTTTATTCCTTTTTATTGTTTTATCTTCGCTTATCTGTTGCTACTTTTTACCTCAACTTGTTTTTCTACCTCTTACAGCATACTTAGTTATTTATTTTTGTTATTCCATTTCATGTATTTCTTCATTTCTATTCTTATTTTTTTGAAGAATGATGCTCAAAATGGTTAACTTCTTTTTAGCTTTCCTACTACAATCTTACTCTCATTTTTTTATTTGTTTAACAAATTATTCATTTTTCTGTGGACATTGCCTCTTTTTATAGCACGATTGTTATATCTTGTGCGAGAGTACAGTTTTATTTTGATCATATATCTTAACGCTAACAGCCGATGATTGTAGCACGCATTATTTTTATCTAACCATTCAGAATATTTTTCATTTGTTGCATTTATACTCATTCGTTATCTTATCCAAAATTTGCTTTCACGCCCAATAATGTTGCCATACACGATTGAATGCCATTAATTGCGTTTGGACCACTTTTGTAAAAAGATCTGTCGGTCGTACTAATTTCGTTACTGTAGGAGCATCTTCGTCTGCGTTTGGATATTCTCGAAATTCTATATACATCTCATTTTCCGCAGCGTTATCCAATAGCATTTTCATCATACAATTACAGCAATTGTCGCATTTAGTTTTTGCAACACTTCGTCGCGCTATATATGCAGCAAAAAATGCAACAGCATTTTGATCATATATATGTGGCGGTCTATAGGACAAAAGCGCCTAGAAGCAAGCCACACGCCAGGCTCAGCTTTCCCGCAAGCGCTCGCGATCCGCCGCGGTACGACGCGGAACCGCTACGAGGCGCCCGCGAAAAGCTCCTTATCCGTGAGTAAGATTTACTCACGGTGGGGATATAAGCCCGCGCGCCGCACGGTTCATCAGTCACGGCTTGAGCCTCGCATAGAGACCTTCTCTTGAGCATTCGAGTACGTGACGACGGACAGAACTCGGGTCCGCCCGTATACGCTTTTCTCTCTATCGCACCTTGGCGAGCCAGCGTTCATCCACCCAGGTACGCCGACGTCCACTGCCGCCGCCCACTTCAACCATGCCAGCCTTCACCGGGCCAGCATCGCGGACAGGAGGGACCGAAGGGTCACTGACGAGGGCTGCTACAGAGAAGCGAGTGAGTTTGGCCTTACAGGAGTGGAGACTACAGCCGGTCGAACTGCCGCCTGCACGACTAACACGTCCACCAAGGTACTTCTTTTCCACGTGGGACATCCGGCTCCGGAGGTATACCTCTCCTACGGGCCAGTGGAGCATTCCACCGCTCCTATCGCCGCTGCCTCCCTCGCCCACCGGACGGCTAGAGTGCGCGTCACAAACCTGCCCGACCAGCAGGGTTCACAGGGGGACACAGTACTGCCCACCGGCTACCTACGAGCAGGGCACGCGGTCCGACGTATCTGACTGGGAAGTTCCAATTCGCACAGCAGAGAAGCAGACATCCAGCTACTGCGCCCCGACGTGCGAACGAGGGACGCAGTCGGATTCCTCCGACTGGGAGAGTCTGCCACCATCAGCAGCCACCCAGACCGAGACAGCCAACGAAACCGCGGAGAGCATCAGCAGTTACACGCCACCGGGCCTTCCTCCGGCTTTCCGTCCTAAGTGGGGGACGCCAAGGTATACGCGAACGCAACCTACCATCCAGTGGCGTGAGCGGGCAGTACCACACGACAAGGTAGAGGAAGACTCCCTCACCTTCTGGGCTTCCGTTTAGTCTTCCAACAACCGCCGAAACAAACGGCCCTTTTCAGGGCCACACGAATTAAGCCAAAGATAATTCACAGCCTGTACATAGTGTAAAAAAGAACGAGAAATAAACAAAGTCTATACCAAAATTTTTGTCACTCATGGACCTTCGAACATCTCCTCCAACAAAACGTGGGCAGCGGCCCACATATATTAAATGGATCAACATTTTCTGTATCTTCCACATCGTATTCTTCAAGAATTTGTACATCTTCCAGAAATGATTCATCTTCAGAATTAACGTCACATTGTACGACGGTATGACTTGCGTTCAATAAATTTTCTACCGTTTTAACAAGATGGCCAGGTGGATTATTAAGAGACTCGGCTTCTGGGCATTGAACATTGCCTTTATCGCCTGTTGGGATGTATCTAATAGATATATGTCTCAGAGAGAGTCGGACCATTTTTTCTGTGGGATTGGGATTAAATTCTCCGCGTTGTCTTAATTTAGAGAAATGTTCGACCGAGGCTTGATTGCATAATCCTATGGCAAGTTCAAATTTTTCATATCGTCTTGTGAGTTCCTTATATATTCCAAGAATCGCTTGTACAGTTAAACTGAAGCCTTTCAAACAAGGAATTTTCGATAATCTGTTCGGCAATACTGACCATCTCGAGCACCATTCAACAAAATTTCAATGTCAGGGTTTTTGGAAGACAATGGTCGTTTCCCACCAAATGTGATATTGAGACTGTAAGAATTGCAAGCATCTATTACTTTATTCAGATGTTCTGCAAAATCAGCCGTTTCATTCCATGTATATGTTTGTAATAGATTTCCATGATCGGCAGTTTTTATTGCGGTTGCAAACCATGACCAAATAATTGGAAAGCTCTTTTGACATTCATCGTTTCAAAAGCATTAAGGCGAATATGTGTTTCCGTAATATGGGATAATAAATTGGAACCTCCTTTAGTGGCGTCATCAATAGACCATATCAATTCAAAATCGGCAAATGATGCAATTACTTTCCCATCGCGATACAGATATTTATGTTTTCTCAGTAAACTCTTCAATCTTTTCACTAAATGTGAAAAATCAAATAATGCATAATATTTCTTTCCATTGTGTATAAAAAATAGTTTATCGGAGTGCACGCCAAGTTTTACATAAGCATTCTGATTACTTGAGCCTTGATTGCATGTTACGAGTTGCACATCAGCACCCGTTTTAATCAATCTATCTAAACATTCTTTTAATAAAAATACTATTTCTTCGGCTTTCATACCCGTTCTAGAAAGGAAATATGCTAGTGGTTGACGCCATGAATGATGCGCGTTTATACTGTCCAAACAAAATACGAATATATGTTTTGCAGTCTCATGTGTTTTTCCTAGAGGCTCTAAATCAACAAGTCCTTTTATTTGATCCAATTTCAGTGAATATTCTTCATGATTTAATTGTCATTTTATTCCACTGTAAAGCACAAATACTTTCTTCTGCAGATAACTTAGAAATTTTCTCCTGCAATTTACAAAATATAAATTCGCAAAATTCTGGCATCATATTATATTCTCCGTGCCACCTTTGAATTGTTCTTTCTCCAGGAAAATTGCAACCTGCCTTTCGTAAACCACGCAGTGCAGAAGCTGAAAAATAATAAAGTTGCTTCGATATATTTTTTTCTTCCGTGTATGGTGCGTTTGGCGTATGTAATTGCAAATTTATCATTGCTTTCGCAACGGGATGCAATTTATTCTTCTTTATCAATTCCTGTATATCCCTTTTTATGCTTTTATTATTTGTGCGTTTTGCGAACATTCGTCGAATATATCTTTGTAGACGTAATTTTAACATTTTTATTGTTTGGCACAGACGCACATTTTTACTTGTTAAGGAATTAATTATTATATGCAGATTATTTTCTTCATTTCTTACCTCTTTATCTTTTTATTTCTTATCTCTTCATTTCTTATCTCTTCATTTCTTATCTCTTGCTCCTTTCTTATAGTTTGCGCCGATATCTTTTCGCGGATTGGCAGTTCCAAATGCATCCATTCCATAACATTTTCCTCTTCCGATGTCACGTTAAAATGTAGTCGTGGTGACCGATAGATTCGCAATGGTGGCCATTAAAATGATTGCTTCGTCATTTCATTTCGTTTCCATTGTTTTCAATATTTGCTAATGTCGTTGACCTGATTCTGTTTTTATATTTCTCTTTTGCTCTCGTTACATTAATTGTATTTTCTATCTCGGTCACCGCAATAGGCATGCTCTCCATGTTTGTGTCTTCATTGCTTTTCTGTGGCGAGGCTATATTCCTGAAAGGAAGGGGTAGGGGAGACCGGGGCGAAGTTGTCACTTTTCTCGGTGCCGATTTTTAACAACAAAATAAATATTTTTAGTGAAATGTGGCATACCGTTGTAAAGAGTGAACCCTTGGCTACAAAATTTATATAGGCCTTTTTGGTCTACGTTGCTCTGTTCAACTGGTACAGAGTAAAAACGACAAAGGTGCAAAAATTGAAATGTCAAAATTGCCGGGGCGGAGTCGTCACACCCCCGGGGCGGAATCGTCACACCCCCAGGGTGGAGTCGTCACACCCCCAGGGTGGAGTCGTCACTTTCGGACTGGATTTTAAATGAAAATTAATAATTCCGATCATGATAAATGATAAGATACATTTTATTAATTATTTTTTAATAGAGAAATGTAAACATTTATTAATTAAAAACACGAAGGCAGAAAATTAATTTTCTTCTTCGTCATCAATGTCACTGAAACAATTCAAGCCCGTCGGCTGCGTCGGGTTCGGCTGCGTTGAGGTTGGCTTCTTCAGGATCAGCGGAAGTAGAAGGGTTCTCCCTATCCGTAACGCTGCTCGGCAAAAATTCGTATTCCTGGAAAATGTCCGGGTTGAATAGAGAAATTCTAGTGCATTCAAACCCGGACACAATATTTTGATGCATCAAGACAAGTGGCAGTGCCTTAGCCACGATTCCGGGGATGTCGTATATCGTCATTGTCCTACCAGGATTTGATGTCATCCAGACGTTATCGCATTGTGCGTGTACACATTTCTTTAACGGGCCATGGACGGTGCGATCCAGCGGTTGCAGCTTGTGCGAGCAATGCGGCGGTAATGATAGGACAATGATTCCATTCGCTTTACAACAGTCGAGACCAGCGATGGACAAATGTGATTCGTGATTGTCGAGTATCAGTAAAGCTAGAGCGTCGACGGAAGCACGCACATGGGACTGGAAGAACTGTAAAAATTTAACAAAATGCTCCACGTTCATCCAGCCACCTTGATTCGCTTCACCTGTGCAGCCTGGTGATCCGCCGTTAATGAAATGTAGTAGGTATACACGGACAGTTCTAACCCAGGTTTTCCGAGGGGAGAGCGGAGCGCGGGATATCTCGGCGGCGCGTCACGCGAGCGGGGGACGCTCGGTTTTGACGAAGGAGTGGGGGTCCTGAACGTGATATTCGGCCGTCCGTAAACAAATAGCGCTCTAGAACAAACGGAATTATCTTCCTTTTTTTGTGATATTTTTTATGAAAATTTATGAGGGATCTTGGGCCCGACGCTGCGGTTATCGACAAACGTGTCAGGACATAGGTTTCGTAGGTGTAAACAAAATAGCGCCGATGTTCGGCCTCGCGAATTTATAAACAATATAAACAGATAGCGTTTGATTTATTACTATGATATTCCATTGTGGAAATTTTGAGAGCGATAGCGCGAGGGGTTCGCAAGGAGAAGGATAGGAGAAAGGATGTGTTTATGTGTTTATTACAATATGTGTGCGTGTATGCGCTTGGCTTAATAATGAAAGTATATATATATATATATATATACTAGCTTTCGGCCCGCGCGAAGCGCGGGCCTCAAAGATTTCTTATATATATATATATGAAATATATAGATAGATATATAAGATACGAAAAATTAAAAAAAATATATATATAAGAAAATAAATATTTAATTTATATCTGCAATTAATATAATTTTTTAGATTATGTCGAACTGAAGTTCATATAATAGAGCATTCTCATAAATATTTTACTTGTCATATAATATTTCTTATATTTTCTATTATTTACTTACAAAGATTTCTTTTACGACTGAATTACCCACCGCTGACCCGCTATATTATTAGCTCTCATACAATTTTCTAATTCTTCAATTTATAAAACCTCTCTGTATACGACATTTTTCGTAAAAGATTTTGGATTTTCCTGAATGAGATGCCCTTGATTGCTTATTTCATCGATCTTAATTTTGACATTTTCCCTTTTAGTTGCTCTAGAGAATGCTACATAGAGTTGACCATGAGCAAATACAGGATGTGGAAGATAAATCCCTACTTTTTCTAAAGTTTGTCCTTGAGATTTATTGATTGTCATAGCAAATGACACTCGAATAGGAAGCTGTCTCCGTTTAAGCTTGAATGGAATTTCCGTATCATTTGGTAGAAAATCGATCCTTGGAATGAACACAATCTGACCTTTTGAAGGACCAGTTAGAATCTCCGCATAAATAAGGTTAGGTTTCAAATCAGTTACAATAAATCTTGTGCCATTGCAGAGTCCTTTCTTAGTATTTAAATTCCTTAATAGGATAATTATTGCATTAACTTTTAAGTTGATGAACTGGCATCCCAGAAGGTGTCACAGAGTTTAAAAACTCAGTCGGAAAATTCAATTGCTCCTGTGGATCATCACTCACAATAGAATCGATTGAGAGATATTCCTTTTCTTCTCCTTCCATTAGACGAAGGATTTCATCATTAATTTTGAATGTATTCTCATTCTTAGGACAAAGGATTGCTCGATCTTGATTTTCTCTTATCTGTTCCTTGGTGATTCTTTCACCAAAAATCTCACTAATAATTGATTCTTTTGATATAAAATCTTCAGATATTTCAATTGTATCGAGATCTAGTCCATCTGTATTGTACAATTTACCATCTCCAAGTTGCATTAGCCAATTTGTAAATTCCTTTTCATTCCCAGTTCTCATATTTTGCTTTAGTTTTATCTGAGTTACATTCCTCCATATATGATTATATTTTACAGTCGACTCAATAATGGCTGCTTTCTGTGCATGTGGCACTACCGGAAGATTTTGTCTGAAATCTCCTGCAAATAAAATTACTTTTCCTCCAAATGGTCGAGGATTCTTCATCAAATCCCTGAAGAGTTTATCAACTGCTGTTAAAGCATGTCCAACAGTCATGCTCACTTCATCCCATATGATTAGTTTGGCAGTGATTAGTTCTCGTGCAGCTTGAGAATTTCCTCTGATATTAGATTTAGCTCCATCATCAATTGGGATTGGAAGCTTGAACATCGAATAATAGGTTCTTCCTCCTTTTAGAAGTGTGGCTGCAATTCCAGTTGAAGCACATGGAAGAACTATTTCGTTTCTTCCTCGAATAACACTCAAAAATGTGTTAAACAGGTAGGTTTTACCACTTCCTGCAAACCCGTCAATAAAAAATAACCACTGAGGTTCATTTTCATTTTGAATCGCTTGCATGACCATATCGTATACTTGCTTTTGCTCAGCATTTAGTGTCGATAATAAATAATCACCACGGATTCTTTCTTCATCCACATTATACTCTGTTATGTAAATATTTACTGGAGTTGGATTTGGCAATTGGAAGTTCTCACAACTACTTCCATTATTTATAAGAATTTCTTGTATGTGGCTTAAAGCCATATTTTCAGGATTAACAACATTGTTATGTACAAAGTCCTCAATCATGAAATCCTTGTATTTATTACAAATAGTTGGTACATCTATTGGAGTTCCAAAGATGCAAATGTAGGCAAATAGTTCTCGAAGTTGTGCAGGCATATTTGATTCTGTTGCGTCGTCCATCGTTTTTTCCCAAAGATCATCAGCTTCTACCAAATTTTTTGCAATTGCTGCATTCTTAAACGTGTAATAAAGAACTCCATTTATAGTTCTCAAATTTTAGAAACGTTTAGCTCCAGCCATATGTAGTAGAAGAACACGGAGATAAAATCTCTCAATATCTTTTATGCTTACTGTATAGAGTCTTGAAATTATTTTGTCACCACCTTTTTTGCGTGGCTTCCACTTAGTTTCTTTTTTATCATAGACATAATGATAAGGAATATCTGTGTAAAGAAAATGCATCGCATTTTCATCAGATTGATTTAATTTGAACCTTGCAATCAGCGTAGTATCTCGAGTGAGCTCTCTTTGAGCAGCTTGCTCTTCATTTCCTGCTCGGAAATAAACCATTTGGCGATTAGGCAAATGAACTGCTAGTCTTATTACTGTGTGAGACTTCATGAACAAATCATATCCGTTCAGTCTCCACATTGCTTCTGGAGCACTAACATATCTTGCATCCAGAAATGAGTTAACTTCATCTATTTTAATTAGCCTTGTGCCATCTCGTGCTTGCACTTCAATTGCATCACAGTCAAATCCTTTATGAATATATTTATATAAGTATTTTATGCTCTTCACTGATGAACATATTTTCAAATTAATATGTCGATCATTTTTCATAATTAAATATGGTGAATATGGTACCACCCATCGATTATCAACTTCTTTGCCTCTGACAACGTATTTTTTCCCAAAATTCCTTCTATGATACATGGGATATCCATTCACATTAGCATTAGTTTCTTTTGGAAAACCTTTTGAACATTTTCCATCGTCCCCAGTGCAAGGATATCTCTGAGAGGGATCTCCACAAGGACCATGAATCATGTGCTTCAATACTTTTACATTAAGTTCTGGATATTTTTCTTCGTCAGGGATTTCAGCCCATACCATCATATCAATGACTTCTTCAAGTCGGGGCTTATCTTCATCACTCAACATTGCAAGTAAATGCAAATGTGGAAGTCCTCTTTTTTAAAACTCAATAACACCTGCATAAGCTATAATATTTCCAAAAATATTATTTTGGATTAAATCCTTTAAAACCTCTTTGACATCCAAGTTGAATTTTTTAGCGACCAAATCAGGTCGAAATTCTATTAAACATCCATCAATATTATCCTCAATTTCGGGGCATTTAGGATTGCAAGTCATCCTAAGAAAAATGTCAGGTTTACCAAACTTTCTGACCAGAGACATAGCATCTTGGTACCTTTCTTGCATATTTCTTGAACTGTCCATAAATGAAGATGGTAATATTACAGGTATACCAGCTTTAATTCCTTCATTTTGAGCTCGATTATCTAAGTGATCCATTAATCCCGAATAAAGTTCTGCTCTTAATTGAGGTTGATTTAATTTAATATAATTAAGCCTATTGGCTTCAGTTTTCATATAAGCATCAAATATAAATTGACATCTCAACTTGCCTGCCTTTTTAAATTGACTAAATTCAGCTCTTGGTGCCATCAGGTGAGCATAATAATCCATTTGAGTTACTTTGAATTCTGGATATTTAGGATTATATGATTTAAGTTCTGAATGCCATCCATCGTTACCATATGGATATAACAAAGGATAACACATTGGGTCACATCTTTTATCTAGAATTGATATTTGTTGAACATCGTTTGAATTTTTGTTATAAATCCGAATGTTTCTTTCAAATGGAGGCTCACCATCAACATTTTGAAAAACCACGGCTATTTCATTAGCTCTTGGAGCATTGTATCTTCTTTGATCGTGTTTAGGATCATTTCGAAAGGACAACATTAAATTTATGGCTTTATTGCCTCTCGGATTAAGATCTTCTTCAACTTGACGCATCATCTTAAAAGTCTTAGCAAATTCATTGCATTGGATCATAAAGCATGACAAATCTTCCATAAGGGCTTGATCACAGCCCTGATTGGCTTTATTATTCATTCTATGATTAATAGCTTCTTCTATCTAAAAAATAAAGCTGTGCAAATCGCGGAGCTTGCCCATCCGCTGGGCGCATTGCCGTCGAGGTCAAATGATGATATTGCCCATGAATCTTCAAGCAATAAGGAACATTGTTCACAACATCCAATGGATTTCTATTGCCCGGGGCACCCATTGAAGCCATAGCTAAAGCGCTGTTATATGAACGAATATTATCAAGGAAATTTTTTGATGCAAAATCATTTCCCATATATAATTTTTTAAGAATATAAGGACAATTTATTGGCTTTAATTGAAGCTTGCCCTTTTGGCAACAATATGTAAATTTTCCATTCTTAGACTTTTCACATGCAAAGTTTAACGATTTGCAAAATTGACATTCTACATTCATTTCGCCAAGTGTATGAACAGGCACATTAATTTCATGGCCCTTGGCAATTAGCGCAATGTGCTGATTCAATTGTCTGGCTTGGTTCCTTGTCTGAGCATGTCTCTGAGGATCTGCTTTCATTCGTTGAGATCTTGTGTCATCATTTTCATTTGCCCTTTGCTGAGCATGTCTCTGAGCATCTACTTTCATTCGTTGAGACCTTGTGTCATCATTTTCATCTGCCCTTTGCTGAGCATGTCTCTGAGCATCAGCTTTCATTCGTTGAGACCTTGCGTCATCATTTTCATCGGCCCTCTGCTGAGCATTTCTCTGGGCATTAGCTTCAAGTCGTTGAGACCTTTCGTCAGAATTTTCAATTTTTCGCCTTTGTCGTGAGTGTTTGCCTTCGCGACTCAATTTATGCAAATTTCCACCTTTTCTCTTTTGAGGCATACTTACCTGCGTCGTACTTTATGCGTATATTATACGAAATGTTATGTAGCAATACGTTATTTTTCAAATATATAATAGTAATTATTCCTTATAATCTATATATATTTGAGAAAAAAATTACTTTATTTTATCTATCTATCTATGTTTTATACATAAATACCTAACGTCTGTCTGTCTGACCACTAACTACTCATTTATTAATAAACCAATTTTCTTGATAGATTTTTTCTTTCTCTTGATAAGTTTGTTTTATATTAATTCTCTTTATCGGCGCACAGCAGTCTTTTTTTATAGGCGCACAGCAGCTCTCTATCGGCGCATAGCAACCGTTTTTTATAGGCGCACAGCAGCCTTTTTGTATAATTTAATACAATTACTTACCTGTTACCGTTTCAGAACCCGCTAATTTTTGAAGCCATCAGTCCTTTAAGTAATCTCCGCAAAAAATTAAAACTCCTCTATAAACTGAACCTAAAGCCAAGAAAATTTCTTTTAAAATCTTGAAATTTTACATAGTAGAAAAAGAAATTTTACATATTAGAAAAAAAAAAAATTTTAAAGAAAAATTAATATCAAGGTATGTTTACTTTCATAATATCCA
>OX424456.1:9137178-9152878 GCA_949152495.1 Lasius fuliginosus | reverse complement strand
AGAGAGAAAGCGAGAGAGAGAGAGCGAGAGATAGAATTAGGTTAAGAAAGAAAGAATGAATTTAAGGGATAGAAATATGAGAGAAAAGAGAAGAGAGAGAGTGAGAGATAAAGAGACAGAGAGAGAGCAGGAGAGAGAGCCTGAAAAAGAGAGAGCGAGAGAAAGAAAGAGGGAGAGAGAGAGCGAGAGAGCGAGAGAGAGAGAATGTAAGTAAATTTTAATTTACTTACATTGAGAGAGAGAGAGAGAGAGAGAGAGAGAGAGCGAAAGAGAGAGAGAGAGCGAAAGAGAGAGCGAGAGAGAGAGCGAGAGAGAGACAGCGAGAGCGAGAGAGAGAAAGAGAGAGAGAGAGAGAGAGAGAGAGAGCGAGAGAGAGAGAGCGAGAGAGAGAGCGTGAGAGAGAGAGAGAGAGAGAGCGAGCGAGAGAGAGAGTGAGAGAGAGAGAGAGAGAGAAAGAGAGCGTGTGAGAGAGATCGTTATTATTTAATCATATGTATCTTTTTTTAGAATAACATTAATGACGATATCATAACATTAATGACGATATCATTACTGTAAATAACATTTTACAGACGCAAATGCAAGATTTGCAGCGACAACTGACCGCTGTTTTGGCCAAGCAATCACCACAGCCTATAGTGATGGCTGCTGGCAAAGAACCACAGCCATCACAGCCTGCAATGGTTATATCGACACCGGTCTTAATAGAAAATCCAAACGATACATTGCAAAATGTAAGTAAATTTTAATTAAAGAGAGAGAGAAAGAGAGAGAGAATTAGGTTAAGAAAGAAAGAATGAATTTAAGTGATAGAGAAATGAGAGAAAAGAAGAGAGAGAGAGAGGGAGAGCGAGCGAGAGAGAGAGAAAGCAAGAGAGAGAGAGAGAGAGAGAGAGCGAGAAAAAGAGAGAGAGAGAAATTATTTAATCATATATATCTTTTTTTAGAATAACATTAATGACGATATCATTACTATAAATCACATTTTACAGACGCAAATGCAAGATCTGCAGCGACAACTGACCGCTGTTTTGGCCAAGTAATCACCACAGCCTACAGTGATGGCTGCTGGCAAAGAACCACAGCCATCACAGCCTGCAATGGTTACACCGGCACCGGTCCTAATAGAAAATCCAAACGATACATTGCAAAATGTAAGTAAATTTTAATTTAAGAGAGAGAGAGAAAGAGAGAAAGAATTAGGTTAAGAAAGAAAGAATGAATTTAAGAGATAGAGAAATGAGAGAAAAGAAAAGAGAGAGAGAGAGAGAGAGAGCAAGAGAGAGAGCGAGAGAAAGAGAGAGGGAGAGAAAAAGAGCGAGCGAGAGAGAGAGCGAGTGAGAGAAAGCGAGAAAGAGAGAGAGCGAGAGAAAGAGAGGGAGAGAGAGAAAGAGAGGGAGAGAGAGAAAGAGAAAGAGCGAGAGAGAGAGCGAGAGAGAGAGGAAGAGAGGGAGAGAGAGAAAGAGGGGAAGAAAAAGAGAGAGCGAGAGAGAGAGAGAGAGCGAGAGAAAGAGAGAGCGAGAGAAAGAAAGAGCGAGATAGAGAGAGCGAGAAAGAGAGCGAGATAAAGAGAGCGAGAGAGCGAGGGAGAGGGAGAGAGAGCGAGAGAGAGAGGGAGAGAGGGAGGGAGGGAGAGAGAGAGAGAGAGAAAGAGAGAGAGCGAGAGAGATCGAAAGAGAGAATTAGGTTAAAAAAGAAAGAATGAATTTAAGAGATAGAGAAATGAGAGGATAGAAAAGAGAGAGAGGAAGAAGAATGAATATTTATTTAGCTTTCACAGCTATTTTTGTATTACATATAATATATCTTATAATCTAAATTCCTCAGACATGATATAATCTCTTAACATTCGTTTAAATACAGCAATACTTGTGCATTCCTTCACTACAGTCGGTAAAGCATTGTACATTTTTATACCTTCATAAAACAAACTTTTTTGTGCATTACTTGTTTTTCTAAATTGAATTACAATATTTTCTGCCTGCCTTGTTTGTCTACCGTTAACCTTACCTACTATTTCTATTTTATCACTTAGCTGCTTTGGTAATATCCCTATCACTATTTTAAATATAAAAATGCATACATTAAAATATAATCTCTGTTTCACAGACATGAATTGAAGTGCTTGTAGCATCACCACAATTCTAGTGTGTCGCTCACATTGCAGTATCACCCTCATCGCTCTATTCTGTGCCACTTGCAATCTATGTAGTTGCGTTTCGTTCATACCAACTAGTAACGTTGCACAATATTCAAAATGTGGTGCTATTATTACTTTATATAAAAGACATCTAGTATATATTGATATGTCACTCCCTATTCTATTTAAAAAGCTGATTTTTTTCCCTACCTTCTTTAGTATATAATCACAATGTTCTTCTAGTCGTAGACAACTATCAATAATTACGCCGAGATATTTGATTTCTTCTACACGCTCAATAATAGTTCCATCGCAGCATTTTAAAGTAATATTTCCAAGTAGTTTTTTCCTTCCGCTTCTAACAATCATATTTTTTGATTTGTTTGCATTCAAATTTAATGTGTTTACATTCATCCATTCTTCAACTACATTAAATATTTTATTCATTTTATTCTCTAACTCTTCACAACTTTCTCCCGATACATATATTATTGTGTCATCCGCAAACATTTTTATATTACATTCTTCCCGACAAGTTACAACAATATCATTTATATATATATATAATAAATAACAAGGGCCCTAGCACCGATCCCTGCGGCACACCATACTCAGTATCGACTAATTTAGACCATTCATTATTAAATTTAACCTGTTGCTTTCTGTTACATAAATATGATCTTAACCATTCTAACACATTTCCTCTTATACCATAGTCATGTAGTTTTTTTAACAATCTTCCTCTATCAACAGTCTCAAAAGCTCGTTTGAGATCCATAAAAATTATTCCTACCATTTTACCTCTACTGATTATTACTTTCCATTCATCAATAATGACCTGTACTGCCGTTTCGCAAGAATGACGCTTTCTAAAGTCGAATTGGTGCATAGTTATGACGTCATTACTATCAAAATAAGCTTCCAATTGATCTTTTACAACTAATTCTAATACTTTACATATGTCGGCAAGATATTAATCGGCCTATATTCACTAGCCTTCTTTGGGTTTGTTAACTTTGGTATCGGAACGATTGTTGATGTTTTCCACCCATCGGGACACTGACCTTTACTAAGCGAACTGTTTATTAATCCCATTAGTTCTTCCTTGATTACTGGAAATGCTGCTTTCAAGATATCACTAGATATCCCCTCATCAGTTCCTTTTTTGCTAGGTAAACCCATAACGATTTTTTCTAATTTCTTTATATTTACACATTCAAAGTTTTCCATAGTTCCCTCATTTTTCTTAACACAAGTAATTACATTATTTACAGTGTTTGCTACTCCTACTATATCAACGTCTATAGTATTAATAATACTTTTAATGCTCTGTACATAGAATAAGTTGAATTTGTCCACTGTACTGTATTCCTCTAGATTTTCTATTAATTCAAAATCAATATTATTTATTACCTTACTAGTAACTGTCTCACCTTTTATAACCTCTTTTAATGTTTTCCACATTTTCCTATGATCTTTCTTATTCTTATCAATCATATTTTCATAATAGTCTCTCTTTTTTGATCTAATAAGTTTAACCATTATATTCCTTTCGTTCCTGTACTGTTTCCAGTCCTGCTCTTTCCCCGTATATACTGCTTTCCTATAAGCTTCATCCCTCCTATCCGCAGTTATTCTTATATCCTCAGTATACCACGTTTTACCTTCCCATACCTTTGGTATTTTATAATTTTTCTTAGGTGCAACTATATCTAGCGCATTCACTATAGTCTCTACAAATTTCCCTGCTCCCTCATTTACATCTAGTTCTTTATTGTGTACCATATTACCTTCAATTATCCTATTAAATTCATTTATATCAAATTTATTGAAGTCTCTACTAACGAATGTCTTATATTTATCGCCTGATTTCTTCGTTTTGAGATCAATTTTTAGCCATGCATGGTCGGTTATTTTAGGCTTATCATTTACTTGAACCTTTAATTCTCTATTTGCACAGACTAGATCAATAATTGTTTGACTGTCTTTAGTTACTCTCGTTGGTCCGTTTACGTATTGTTTCATACCTAGATTTATCATTGTCGATTGTAGTTTCTTTGCATAGAATGAATTACTCATCAAATCTATATTAAAATCTCCTAACATTATACATTCATTCTTACATACTAATGTTTCAATTATATCCTCAATAAATCTTATAAACTCGCCATCATTCGCACTCGGTGAGTGATATATTATTACTACTACACCTTTATACAAATTTACACTTAATTTAATCGCTATACACCAACAATTAGAAACTAACTTATTAATTAGGACTACCTCAAATTTTACATCATTTCTTACATATAATACAACTCCTCCTGTAAACCTACTTTCAGCATCGCATCTAACTATACTATACCCAGGTACGTTCACCTCACCATCCTCAATGTCTGGTATTAATCTGGACTCCGACAACGCCAGAATTGCTGGATTCATGCTCTTCAAGATCTGATGTTGTATCTCCTCCTTGTGCGCTATCAGACTTTGCGCATTCGTGTATAGAATTGCCTCCTTTTCCATCCGTAGTTGCTATTCTGCTGCAATCCAGCCCGTTCTTTTTTTTTCTTCTTCAAGTACTCTTATAAAGGTTGGACATTCTGTACTTAGTGCATCATGTTCGTCATTTATTTTTACCTTATACGTTTCGATTTTGTGCATACAATTTATACACCTCTTCTTTGATGCAGTACATTCGTTCGATTTATGGTTACCCGCACACATGTGGCACACGTCCTGCCTTCTACAGTTTTTTGCGATGTGATGGTAACCCCAGCATTTTAAGCATCTCTTAACATTAAAGAATTCAAATACCAGACATTTTCTCCATCCTATATTCAACTTTCCTCTTTTCAGCATTGTTACATGGGTTGTTTTATCTGTCTCAATTAATAACGAACCGCCCTCTCTTCTTCCTCCTCTGGGTAGCTTAACATTTTTATCTTCAATCACAATTTTTTTTATTACTTTTAAATAAAAGCCTTCTCTATTACTATTAATTTCGTTCTGTTTTACAATTATATCAACCAACTTTTCTTCTTCTAAACTAAATTCTTCTTCGCCGACATTTATAATTTTTAATTTTGGATTAAATAACTTTGGTTCGATGATTTTAAAGTCATCACCCAGCTCATCTTGTACTGTGTCCCTTAGTTTTTTTATCTCGCCTACACTCTCACATCCAAGGATAACTGAACCATTGTTTCCATTTCTGAGTTTTGTTACGCCTACTGCTAAGTTTTTTATGTCCACTTTTTCTTTCACTAACTTCCTGGTAGTTTCGCTTTCTTGCTGTTTTTTCGGCTTAATAATTATAACATTTTCCTTCTTCTTCTCTTGTACCACTTAAGAAAAGCTTCTTTGTTTTTCTCCTATCGCTCCCTTGACTCTTTCCTGCATATTTTCTTTCAGTTCTTCTATTTCTCGTTTGATATCAACCAGTTCTTCATGGATTATCTCCTTGATGAAACTCTTGATTTCATTCTTGCAGGCCATTTCATCTTTCATCTCTTTTATTGCTTTAACCAACCATTCTATTTTCAAATCTATACCAGAGGGTTTATACGCACTCCCTGATGTATTCGATACAGATCCTGTATATCCTGCAGATCCTGCAGATTCCATTGATCCCTGCCTCTCTCTACCGCTACCCGCCGCTACTGTCTTCCTCATTTCTAATTTTTCGTTTTCCACTACTAATTGTTCAAAAGGACCAACACACTTTACTAGTTCATTATTCTTATTATACACTCTATGTTTACTGGCACATCCAGGATGATAAAATAACTTTACACACGTTTTGCACTGTACTACAATGCTTTTTATCTCCTTTTTACACGCAGAGCATTGATATTCTGAATAATCATAATCGATCATACCGATTTATCAATCGGTAATATAGGCATCGGCATTAACGTCAATTAGTTCCTTTCACCACTACATACAGAGCTCACAAATCGGGGAGAGAGCTATTGGCACCAACAACAACAAATGTCAACAGTTTAAAAGGCCAACCGTCAACCGTCACTCAAGCAGAAGTATTCCATCTGCAGAAAATATTCATGGCACGCGTCCCCAAATCAGCACCAATCAACCAGATAACATGCACTGTTACTCATGGCTAATATAGAAATACTCGGAGCACACCCTCCATAAATCTGCACTCTCTAGCCCGACAAAAAACCAACACTTTGACAGAGCGAAATAGCACACGTCTTTCTCTGATCTCTGAGAGAGAGAGAGAAAGAGAGAGAGAGAGAGCGAGAGAGAGAGAGCGATAGAAAGAGAGAGCGAGAGAAAAAAAAAGGGAGAGCGAGAGAGCGAGAGAAAGAGAGAGAGCGAGTGAGAGAGAGAGAGAGAGAGCGAGTGAGAGAGCGAGCGAGAGAGAGAGAGAGAGAGAGCGAGAAAGCGAGAGAGAGAGAGCGAGAGATAGAATTAGGTTAAGAAAGAAAGAATGAATTTAAGAGATAGAGAAATGAGAGAAAAGAAAAGAGAGAGAGTGAGAGAGAGAGAGCAAGAGAGAGAGAGCCTGAAAAAGAGAGAGCGAGAGAAAGAAAGAAGGGGAGAGAGGGAGAGAGCGAGAGAGCGAGAGAGAGAGAGAGAGCAAGTGAGAGAGAGAGAGAGAGAGAGAGAGAGAGAGGTTATTAAATATGTGTATCTTTTTCAGATTGACATTAACGAAGATCTCAATATCGAAAATAAAAATTTAAAGGAGCAGTTGCAAAAGTTGCAACAACAACTTACCGATGTTTTGGCCAAGCAACCTGCAATGGTTACACCGACTTTTACAGAAAGTCAAAAGGATACATTGCAACGTAAGTGTAATAATAAATAAAAATAAATCTATTATAAATATATAAATTTTATTTTTTTTATAGTAAAGCATAAAACTGCTCGATGGGCGAGAGCAGGAAGAGGCCGAGAACGCGGACGCGCACGCGGACGTGGCCGCGGACATGGGAATACTATCTACATAAATATGTAATAATGTAAAAATTTCAATAAAATAATTATAAAAAACTAAAAAATTATATATTACAAATATATACAAATAATTATATATAAAAAACTATATATTTAAAACTATAAAAAAATATATATTACATTAAATATATTAAATATATATATACAAATATATACAAATAATTAAAAATATAAATTACTTCTTACTTTTAGTGACAATTCCTTATTTCCCTTAATATCACGTCCTATTAATCCTTCTATTTCCTTAATATCACGTCCTATTAATCCTATTCTATTTCCTTTTATTATTTGATTGAACTATAAAATGTCAAGAAATTATCGAAAAAATTGATCAATTATCGAAATCAAAAATTTATCAAATTTATAATGTTTACTTATAATTTTATATATAAAATTAAAAATTTATATTTTTAGAAAATTAAAAAATATAAATTTTACAAATAAGCAGACGAACGAAAAACATATTATATTTTTTTATAGACAAACAGAATGGTAAAATTATTTTTTTTTTAAATATAAATTTATAATATTAATACATATTTCAAAATTATAATAATTTTTACACAAATAATAAAGAAATAGCAAATATCTATTATATCGCCATATTAAACAAAGTTTCTTAAATAAAAAAATTTATAAAATCATATTTTATTTTTTTTTCTTCTTATTCCTGTCATCATTTTCCTGCTCTTTACGCTTTTTATTTTCTTCTTTGCAATCATCTTTACATTTTCCCTTCTTAAATTCCTCTTGTTTTTCAAATTCTAATATAGCATTTATCAAAAGATGATCAAGCCCATCGTCGAGCACATCAGATGTGTCGGGTGTGTTCATGTGTATGTGTGTGTGTATCTATGCGTGTACGTGTTTGTATATTTATGTGTGTGTTTGTTCATGTGTGTTTATTTGTGTGTGTTTGTGTTCGTGTGTGTGTGTGTGTGTTGTATGTGTGCGTATCTAATGTGTTCGCGTGTGTTTTGTATTTGTGTTTGTTTTTGTATGATATTCAAATATGTTTGTTTATGTATTTTTGTATCATATTCAGATGTGTTCTGGTGTGTTCACGTGTGTGTGTACTTTTGTGTCTGTGTGTGTGTATATTCGAGTCTGTGTGTTTGGCGTTCGTTTGTGTGTTTTTGAATGTCTGTAAAAAAAACACATAGTAGCCATCCCTGAAAAATTTTCAAAATTTTGGTATCAATTTCAAAAAAATCGGTCCATAAATTTATTAGTACGTAAATGGGTGCGTGGATGGGTGGGTGAGGGTTTAGAAATATTAAAAAAACCATCGTTCCCATCCTCGAAAAATTTACAAAATTTTGATACCAATTTCAAAAAAATTGGTCAATAAATGGGTGAGTGCGTGGGTGGTTGAGTGAGGGTGTAAAAAATTATTACGTAAGTGGGTGCGTGGATGGGAGGGTGGGGGTGTAAAAATAAAAAAAACCACCATCGTTCCCATCCTCGAAAAATTTACAAAATTTTAATACCAATTAAAAAAAAATTAGTCAATAAATGGGTGGTTGTGTGAAGGTGTAAAAAAAAAACCATATAGTAGCCATCCCCGAAAAATTCGCAAAATTTTGGTACCAATTTCGAGAAAATCGGTCCATAAATGTGTGAGTACGTGGGTGGGTGCGTGGGTGGGTGGGTGAAGGTGTAAAACTTAAAAAAACCACATAGTAGCCATCCCCGAAAAATTTGAAAAATTTTGGTACCAATTTCGAGAAGATCGGTCCATAAATGTGTGACTGCGTGGGTGGGTAAAGGTTTAAAACTTAAAAAACCACCATCGTCGCCATCCCCGAAAAATTTGCAAAATTTTGGTACCAATTTCGAGAAAATCGGTCCATAAATGTGTGAGTGCATAGGTGGGTGTGTGGGTGAGTGAAGGTTTAAAACTTAAAAAAATCACCATCATCGCCATCCTCGAAAAAAACCACATAGTAGCCATCCCCGAAAAATTTACAAAATTTTGGTACCAATTTCGAGAAGATCGGTCCATAAATGTGTGAGTGCGTGGGTGGGTGCGTGGGTAGGTGGGTGAGTGAAGGTTTAAAACTTAAAAAAACCACCATCGTCGCCATCCTCGAAAAAAACCACATAGTAACTATCCCCGAAAAATTTGCAAAATTTTGGTACCAATTTCGAGAAGATCGGTCCATAAATGTGTGACTGCGTGGGTGGGTGCGTGGGTGGGTGGGTGAAGGTTTAAAACTTAAAAAAACCACTATCGTCGCCATCCCCGAAAAATTTGCAAAATTTTGGTACCAATTTCGAGAAGATCGGTCAATAAATACGTGTTTGCGTGGGTGGATGCGTGGGTGGGAAAAACATAAAAAAACCCCACAGCAGCCATCCCCGGAAAATTTGCGAAATTTTGGTACCTGTTTCGTGAAGATCGGTCCATAAATGTGGAAGTAGTTCGCGGTCATACAGCAGACAGACAACGGTACTTATATATATAATAGATATATATTTATATATAATTATTATATATGTGAGAAATTACATATATTTATATGTAATTATATATGTGACTAATCTTCTGCATAGCCATAATTATATATGTGAATAATCTTTTTCTACTTAGCCATAATTACCAACTATGTAGAAGTTTATATATTTGTCTGTGTAGACATAATTATGGCTGTGCAGACAAATATATAAACTTTAGCCATAATTATGGCTACGCAGACGAATATATAAACTTCTACGTAGCCATAATTATAGTTACGTAGAAATTTATGGTTATGTAAAAATTTATATATTTGAATTTAGATATTGTTAATTATATATATTTATATATAATTATATATATGAGTAATTATATATATTTATATGTTATTATATGTATATGTGTAATCTAATATATGTGTAATCTAATCTTCTGCGTAGCCATAATTATATATGTGAATAATCTTTTTTTACTTTATTATGAAGAAATAAGTTAAAATTTCCAAACTTAAAATTTCCAAAAATTCTTTCAAAAGTTCATTTGTAACAAAATTAGTATTATTACAAAAAATGGATATAGAATATCTATATTTATATGTAATAACGCATATAGAATCATGCTTATGTAAAATGACATTTTAATATTTAAATAAGTTATATTACCTGTATTCTCAGTTGTTCTATCATTCAAAATTTCAAAAAGATTGGTTTCAGATATACTTGGTTGAACATCTGAAAAAGGAATTATAATTATACTGAATGACTGTGTTAACTAATATTTTTATGAAAAGAATACTAAATAAAAGATACGTAACTATCTCAACTTTTATGAAGAAATAAGTTTATATAAAAATGAACCAAAAAACATACCTCGTTGATTGTTTTTTTCTGGAGATTTATTTCTTGATAAATTAGCGTCAATATCTAAAAAATGATTTATATATTTTTAATAGAAATAAAAATAAGATATAAAAAGTAAGTGAAAAATCTTTGGTTACCTTCGTTACTTCCAATAGAACTTGAAGTGGTACTTAAATCGATTCGCTTTAAATATACCTTTGGTATATTATTCCTCATATTTTTAGCAATTTCTTCGAGATCCATATAACTTCCTTAAAACAATAATTGTATATATATATTTGTATATATTATATATTGTATACATTATTTTCAAAATTGTTATTTAATAAGTACTATCCAGTAAGTAACAGTAATATGATGTCAATGTTATAATTTCTCACTTAACAATGTAACTGTTACATATAAGACATGTTACATTGTTGCAGTTACATTGTTGAGTAGAAAATTATAACATTAATATTATGTTACTGTTACTTAATGTTTACTGAGTAGATATATATAATTGTACATAATTTTATCTATACTTACTGCTAGATATTATCCATCCTCTGGTTGTTTTTCTTTTTCTACGTATTATGTTGTAATTATTTTTATTCTTTCTCAAAGAATACATTTTTTATAACTATATTTCTGTCAAATTAAAGGAGGTTATTTCGCTACCTCTTTCTTAGGCTGCTTTCAGAAACTACACTCGAAAGTAATAGCTTCTGCACATGACGCGACAATACTTTCCATGCGGCAACAAACGACGCGGTAGCCAATCAACTTACAATTTTTCCAAGAGCTCTTCTTTTCATTCTTCTAAGATCGACAGTTAATGAGATATTAGAAGTTCAGAGCTTTATGAGTCAGGGTGGCGTCCCATGGCACCTATTTTCCGCGTATCGCGTATCGCGTAACGAATACGCGTAACCAATCAGAAGTGTTGCGCGTTTTCTGTTACGCGTTGTCACGTCTGGGTGACCTCTTTCTTCTTCTGTTCCTAGGTTAGAAAAGGAAAGAGAGCTCTCTATTTTTTATAGGGCAACCTGCATACACCGGCTATACCCTAGGGACGCCGAGAGCTAGGACTTGACTTATGGATTTAGGGAAAGTGAACTAGATGGTACGGAATGGTGATATTAGTAACTTACTAAATTTAAGACAATATTTTATATATGATTAAATATAATCGAGTATAAGATTTAGTATAATTTAAGTGTATTTTGGGTACATATATTTTAAGGTTTTTCAATGTTTTCTAGGAAAGAAATTAACTCGTCTATGTCTAATTGATCGTCGATAATCTCAGAAAGTAATCTGATTAATAAATTTAGAACAAAATTTATAGCTTCGGCTTCTTCGTCGGTAATTCTAGGCTTCATTTGAATTATCGCAATATATTCGTAAATGATTAATTTAGAGATTTTATTCATTGATAATCGTTACACAATTGTACTTATAATAACTTTAAGTCGGCGATGATAAATCGGCGAAATAGTATATTGAATTTAAGAAAAAGCGTTTGAGGTTAATAATGAATTAATGTATGATATATATATATATATATATATATTTATATGTATTTTATATGCTATTATTTCATATACTTTATTCAATATACTTAGATCTAATTTTATATCAGATTTATGCCGTTGAAATAAGTAGAAGATTAGAAAACTTATTGAGATTAAATTTATTAAAATTTGCGGAAAGAAAAGATGTTGATCGCTTAGAAAGGGAGAGGAGAATAATTATTTTTATAAGGAGTATAATATCGATATTAAATAGACTCATATATTTCCATTTTATCCTAAACTTAATTCAAAGGGAGAGATTTAGGGCGCAAGGAAATTGTCGTTCGGTGCACAATCCTTGGGTGCTCGAAAACGAAGGGAAATATATATATGGTAATGATTTGGAAATTGTTGTTCGGTGCACAATCCTTGGGTGCTCGAAAACGAAGGGAAATATATATATGGTAATGATTTGGAAATTGTTGTTCGGTGCACATTCCTTGGGTGCTCGAAAACGAAGGGAAATATATATATATGGTAATGATTTGGAAATTGTTGTTCGGTGCACAATTCTTGGGTGCTCGAAAACGAAGAGAAATATATATATGGTAATGATTTGGAAATTGTTGTTCGGTGCACAATCCTTGGGTGCTCGAAAACGAAGGGAAATATATATATATGGTAATGATTTGGAAATTGTTGTTCGGTGCACAATCCTTGGGTGCTCGAAAACGAGAGGAGTCTCGGGACTTTGGTATAGAGTGTCGCTCTGGGCATAGAAATGCTCGACGACAAGGTAGATAAAAGGTTGGACCACGTCCGAGTTAAAAGAGTATTGAATGATTATATTCAATATAATATTAAGATTTATTTCACTTCCTGTTGTCGATTTTTTATTGGAGAGTAAAGGTATAAGGAAAATTGTCGATCAAGGGCACGATAATGCTCGATGACGAAAGGAATTATATTGGGTGATGATTTATGAAATGTCGTTCGGTGCACAAGCCTTGGGTGCTCGAAAACGAGAGGAATCTTGGATTAGGGTGAGAACGACGCACGGGCACAGCGGGTGTGCTCACAGCGTCTGGGTGAATAAAAGGTTGGACGACGTCCGAATAACAACAGGAGTACGTATTCAAGTCTAATTATATCGTTTAGTATCGATATTATTATTATGGATGCGAGGAGGGTCGTATGATAATTTTATGTCGATTCTAAAGGAACGACTGACTGTGAACTGTCAGCTGCATGCCAGTGCTTGACAGGGGGTTCTTTTTATTATGTAAAGGATATAAGGGTGTCACCGGAATGCGAGACGGTGAGAGATAGGAAAGGTTGTCAGTCGTTTATAGATTTCCTAATCTTCGTAATGATACGGCATATTCTGATATTTAAGGAAATTATGATTACTTACCGTATCGTTGCGACGAATCTCAGGTTTTAGCCAAGCCTTCTGTGCAATTTCGAACCTTTACGTCTCCTGGAGGACCTCGGTCATGGACGATTCAGGCCGGATTGAAATACACAGATGTATGAACAAATGTCTTTTATTTCTAAATTGTACACTTAGTCTTGGTCTAACGCACGACCGACAAAATGAGAGAAGTGTCGATGCAGTATACAGAAATTTTATAAGTACTACGCGAGGTAGCAAATAAATTACGATGATAAGATTAAACGAAAAATGGTCGATGAAAATGTTCTGAACAGATCTGAATGAATTTGATTGAATGATCGACTATGACTATATGAGATGATCTGTTCGCTGACTATATGACTATCTGACCATGACTATATGAGATGATCTGCCTATCTGCCCGAAGAGTTCGAATTTTGCGGTTTATATACTGTCGAGACAAAGGTATTGAGATCGGACATTGGTGTCGTGTGAAACGATTCGGGGTGTTTCGGGGAGATGAATTTTACATTTCTTACATCTACGGTGTCTTTTTAATTAGAGCACCTGTCGGCGTGTGCTCTGGATGACTTCATCCACCGGATATCGGCAGCACAAAGGAGTTCTACGCGAGTACTATTGTCTGATTTCCGGGCTAATGTAAATAAGACGGTGGTCGGCGCGTGGACGACAAGACGTTACAATAGAATTAAATTTACTTGTAGCCGACACTTGCGTTCGTGGAATCGAATAATACATCGTTAGTTCGGCCGTTGAGTGAAAAATCTAAGAAGAGTTAAATATCAATATTTGTCATCGTTACAGAGTCGGTAACGTATATGAGGTTATTTGCAATTTGTTACGGGTGAATTTTGGTTCCACGAGCGAAGCGTTTCGGTGTCTTAAATAAATATACTAGCGCGTAATATTTAAATGAGTTATCAAGCTAGAATAGAACGTTTTATACAAGTAACTGATTTATGAAGTCGTAACTGTAGTTTATCGAAACTATTAGTTAACTGCTTAATTGAAAAGTTTTAACATAGATTTCAAAATTCATTCTTAGTTATTTTAATTGTTTATGAGATAGTTATTTCCAATAAATCGTTATGACTTCATAATTTAAAATATATATATATACTTGTATATTTGTTAAAGGAATAATTGCAATTTTATGTTAGCTCAGTTGATAGTTCAAAGTTTCCTAATAACTATAGATTATTATAGATATTAAAACATTGGGTTAGATTAATATATTATTATATTTTCATTCATGGAATCATTTCCATAATAACTTGTTTTTGATAATACAACTACGTTATTTGTTTAATTATTTATCTTAAAGTTGAATTTTTATCTCATAGGTGGAATCGAAACGATTAGTTATGTATTTTGTAAAAAGAATTGCTTCAACAAGTTATTATTTTCATGATTTCATAAAGGCATAATGCATATCTCTTCAGTTCCATGTCGAAGTATTTAATATTACTTAAGTCCTAAGCTCGCAAAAGGTTAGAGTCTGCGCGCAGGTCTGTTCTATAATTTAACCGCTAGTTAGTTCTAGAACGTTATGCGCGCGAGAGTCATGCTTAGTGATTGCGCCTGATTGGTCGCGTCGCTAGTTCTTAAACTAAAGCTCGCTCATTGGTCATGGGGAAATCTTGGATTTCCCATTTATAACCAAAAGTATATTTAATTTTTAAGTTAGAATAGGCGTATGCGATAAGAATAATAACCAATTGATAGCAGATTAGTATTAATAAGAATAACTAATATTTAAGAATAGCGCGAATAGATTACATAATTGTTAACTTATTTCTAAATAAAAATGTTGCTTAGTTATTATTGAAAATAGGGGTTCGAAAAAATGGCGGGACATCACACGCGTATTCTAAAATCGCATCTAGTTTAGCGTATTATGCGTTTTTTTATGGAAGCATATGCACAGTACATAACTACATACAGTAGTGACAGTAGCGGTCGGCTCCTTTGATGTAGCTGGGATTCGATTACGTGACGGTCAGCCATGTTGTAGACCGTACGGGCGCTCAATTTGAACATTAAAAATCGCGATAACATCTAACGCAAAGTCTTTTTAATGAGATAAAGATAATAATGCAAATTTATTTTCTGTTTTTAATGTCAGTATATACATATACATATATAAAATGAAGATTCATCCGGAATCCTGAGTCATTTACAAATTGATTCTAAAATATAAAATAATATTAAGATGTTGGCTGTTGCAAATAGTGTTAGTAATTGATACCAGTAAAACCCCACAAGCAAGGAAAAATTAATGAAGAAATGAAGAAAATATATGTATGTGTATATATGAGTAGAGAGAACAGGAGGAAAGAGAGA
>OX424456.1:9035835-9136978 GCA_949152495.1 Lasius fuliginosus | reverse complement strand
GCTTATCATTTTTCGGAGATAAGCAGCGCATAGACACGGCACAAGAACAAAGGATTGGACACCCCGGCGAACTTGTCGAGGCATGTTTTCGTGGGGTGTAAACACAACGGGTGCCGATGTCCGGCTACATTATAACCGAAAATGCAATGAAGGAGATCACCTTTCGGAGAAAATAAACAATCGATCATACGTGAAGAGAAGAACAAAGAGTTGGACGAAATATATAATGAGGACTGCCGCCGTGTCAAACCATAGTACGTGATTTGAGAGCGCATAGAACGGTCGAGAGAAAAAAATTTTTAGTGACTACTTTCGTGTATCAGAAGTGACTGTAAGAGTAGCAATCTATTGTATAGTTCCATGCAATATATATGCCCAGTGTGTAACCTGTGAAAACCTCTAAAACATGGAAAACACAGAGCAGATTGAACGCGATCTGTTGGAGCGTTCCCGTCAAGTCGCCACCTTGGGCCAATACTTTGGATGGTTGCAACAGTGCGAAGAATTTATCACACAGCTTGAAGAATGCAGCCGTGTCAAGCGTCCGCGACTCTCGATCGGAAATAGACAATCTTTGGTGGCTAGAATTGTGCGACTCGAGGGTGTAAAGATTCGCCTGCAGAGACGATTTATATGTAGTAGTGGTGGTGAATACAGTGGCGGTGGCAATAACGCGCAAAGACTCGTTTGGCGCGAGATCGATACAGCGTTCGAAAACCGTATACTGACCGGTGCGGTAATTAACGCAGACTATATCGAACCGCTACAATTTTTGGAAAACGCCAAAGACATTGTGATCGAGAACGTGCAGAAAGTGTTGCAAAAACACACTAGTGTGAAAGTGAACACTGTATTCTACGGTGAGTTTATATCGGGTAATAAACACGCCAATAAAAGTATCAATACGAGAAACTATGAACTCTTTCGCACGTCTGATATACGCGAGTGGTACGAGCGCCGCGTTATCGAGCCCACGCTAGCATCGCTTGAAAAGTTCCAGGAACGCGATAGTGGTTGGGCATTGTTGCGAATAATCGATTTGACAATATATCAATTTAAATAAGTATAATCCAATGCGCGCGGGGTGCCATATCAAATTACCGCGAGAAGTTATTAACAAACGAGCAGTGGTTAATGTACAATCAGCGGACAATGCATGTTTTGCTTGGTCAGTGGTGGCCGCTCTGTACCCCGCTGAAAGATATGTGGAAAGGGAATCCTCCTATCCACATTATACGACGGTGCTGAATCTCCAAGACTTGGAATTTCCAGTGACTGTGAATCAAAGTAAAAAATTTGAACATGCTAACAATATCTCCATCAATGTGTACAGTAATAGTGAGAACTGCATCGTCCCGCTACGACTCTCAGAGCAAAAGAAAGACAGACACGTTAATTTGCTGTACGTGCAAGACGACAACAGCGTTGGACATTTCGTTTAGATAAGGAATCTATCTCGACTTGTTAGTGCGCAACTGAGCAAACACAAATGTAGAAAATATATCTGCGATCGGTATATATATATTTATTACAATTAAATTATATTAAATATAAGTGGAAATAAAAGTAAAAAATATGTTATATATTACAGATGCTTACACTATTTCGGATCGGAGGACAAGTTGCAGGCGCATACGGTAGACTGCGGAAAGTTAAACGACTGCGCCATCCGATTACCAAGCGACAAAGACAAATGGCTCAGCTTCAACAACTACACGAGGAAAGAGCGGCTTCCATTCATAGTGTACGCCGATTTGTGTGCTGAGGAAGGTATCGGAACACGTGTCATACTACCAACATCATGAAGTAATTAGCATCGGATACTATGTACAGTGCTCATATGACAACTCATTATCCACGTATAATTCTCGCCGTAGCGCCGATTGCGTTTCATGGTTCGCCGAGGAACTTAAAAATTTAGCAATACACGTAAAAACTATTTTAACTACAAATGTCCCCATGGTAACATTAACATTAACGTCTGACGAATGGGAAAAATTTCACAGCGCGACGCATTGTCATATATGCGAAAAACCGTTTGCGCAAGACGATACACGCGTTCGCGATCATTTCCATCTCACCGGGCAGTACAGAGGTCCCGCGCACTCAAATTGCAATCTAAATTATAAAGAATCGTTTTGTATTCCAATAGTTTTCCATAATCTTTCTGGCTACGACGCGCATTTCATTATCGAGGATATAGCCACAGCGTTCGAAGGGGAAATCGAATTACTTCCGATAACAAAGAAAAATACATTTCATTCTCGAAAACTGTTAGATTGACGCAAGACAATTCAAAAAATTATATCAAATTACGTTTTATCGATTCATATAAATTTCTCAGTGCTAGTCTTGACAAATTGGCGTCTTATTTGGATACAGAAAAACTTAAAATTGTAAAGTCAGAGTTTCAAAATTTATCAACAGAAATGTTCAATTTATTGATACGGAAGGGCGTTTTTCCGTATGAATATGTAGACTGCGTGGACAGGTTACAGGATACATGTTTACCGCCGCGCGAATCATTTTACAGTTCCTTGACCGGTGACACAGTATCCGAGAGTGATTACGCGCACGCTGAGAACTTCTGGAACCGATTCTCCCTTCGAACGCTAGGCGAATATACTTAAAAATTGATGTCTTGTTATTAGCAGATATATTTGAAAATTTTCGCGACAGTTGTACCAAAAGTTATGGGCTTGACCTCGCATATTACTATACTCTTCCCGGATATACATGGGACGCCATGTTAAAACATACAAATATTACGTTCGAGTTACTAACAGACATTGACATGGTTATTTATATCGAACGGGGTATACGCGGCGGTCTCAGTCAATGTTCAGGCAGATACGCGCATGCTAATAACAAATACATGCAATCGTACGATCCATCGAAACCATCATCGTATCTCATGTACTTTGATGTGAAAAATCTGTACGGATGGGCAATGTGTCAACCATTGCCGTATGCTGATTTTCAATGGGTGGACGATGTATCTACTTTTGACATCTCATCTATCGCGCTTGATTCGCCTACAGGCTATATCCTCGAAGTAGATTTAGAGTATCCACAGCATCTTCACAACACGCATATTGACCTACCGTTTTGCCCGACACGCGACAAGCCGCCCGGCAAGCGGCAAGATAAGCTCCTCGCAACGCTGTACGATAAGAAGCGTTATGTAATACACTATCGTAATCTACAGCAGTGCACGCGTCACGGGCTTCAAAAATGTTACAAAAATACATCGTATACTACAATTCGCGCAATCTCCATGGTTCCGCGGTTACATTGAACTCAACACATAATTTAGAACCGAAGCAAAAAATAATTTTGAAAAAAATTTATACAAATTAATGAATAATGCGGTATTTGGCAAAACAATGGAAAATGTGTAATCATGTGGATGTAAAATTAGTAACAAAATGGGACGGACGATACAGTGCTGAGGCAATGATCGCGAAACCAAATTTTCATAGTAGAAGCATATTTTCGGAAAAGTTGGTTGCCATAGAATTACGCAAACTCGAGGTAAAATTCTATAAACCTATCTATGTCGGTATGTGCATACTCGACATTTCTAAAACATTTTATACGAGTTTCATCACGAATACATGTCACCGCTGTTTCGTGACCAATGACGGGTCTTGTACACCGACACAGACAGTCTAATATACAATATTAAATGTGAAGACGTCTATGAAAATTTGAAACGCGATATCGCCAGATTCGATACTAGTGATTACGCTGTGAACAATGCGTATGGTATACCGCTTGAGAATAAAAAGGTACCGGATCTGATGAAGGACGAGAATAACGGTGCGATAATGACCGAATTCGTCGGGCTTAGAGCAAAAATGTACGCTTTGCGAGTAGATGGTAAAAAGGACACTAAGAAGGCAAAAGGTGTCAAAAGTAACGTCATAGCGCGCAGTATAACATTCGACGATTATACACAATGCCTGCATAATGAGACTGAAATGACGCGACAGCAGTCGTGTATAAGATCTAAATTACATAAAGTGTATACCATCCGCGAGACGAAAATTGCTTTAAGTCCGTACGACGACAAGCGGTATGTCATACCTGATTCGTCGGACACCTTACCATGGGGGCATTATCAGATACCATTGTAAATAAAATGATATAATGTATTATATTAAGATTTTTATATATATATATATATATTGTAAGGAAAGGATGTATTAATAAAGAATATATATATATACAGGGTGACCCATTTTAACTTAGGCAGCCAAATAACTCGAAAAATAAGCACACTACGAAAAATTGTTTAGAATCAAAATTTCGTCATTTCGAGGGGGACGTACAATGACGTTAAAATGAGCCCCCCCCCCTCCCCCTGGGCGGTGAGGGGGGCAAGTTTGAAATCTTAAATAGGAACCCCTATTTTTTATTGCATATTCGGAATCTTTGGCTAAAAACACATACAATTTGTCTGAAACATTTTTCTCGATTCATGATAGATGGCGCTGTAATCGACGAAATTCAATTTCTTCGATTTCTCTTACTGAGAACCCATGCTTACGATTCTGCAATAAATTAACAATAAAAATACCACGTTTTCATTGTTAATACTCGAAATTAGTCTTAAAACAAACTTCTCATTATTTTTTATTACTCATTAATTACTTCTCAAGAAACTGCATTTAGCGTAACCTGCCCTTTAGGCAAAATGAATGGTCCAAAGTACCGAGACATTTTGGACTTTCCATCTGATGGAGTTCCTCTAAGTATCCCTCCAAAATTTTGTCCATTTAGTGCCAAAGTCACAAGTGTTTATGTATTTTTTTAACATTTGTACTCTGATAAAATTTTGGTAAAATGGCAAATTATACGCCTACAGAAGTAGTCGATATTCTTATAACCTTTGGCGAATGTGGTAGAAATTACAGACTTACTGCCCGTACTTATGCGGAGCGATTCCCAAATCGCCGCCATCCTACTGATCAACAAATTATAAACATTGAAAGGAGATCTCGTAATAATCCACTTCATCGCGAAAGGCGAAGGAATAGACTTCATAATAATAATGACCCTAGATTGCTCGCAGTTTTGGCTATGGTTCATCAAAATCCCCATATTAGTACCCGTCAAATAGAACGAGAACTGGGAATCCCTCAAACTACGGCACATAGATTGTTACGATCAGTCAATTACCATCCGTATCATATTACTCTGGTACAGGAATTAAGTGAGGCCGACTACGTACTCAGAGTACAATTTTGTAGATGGGCTCTTGAGATGCTAGATCAGAATCCAGATTTTTTTAGTAATGTTTGTTTCAGTGATGAAGCAACATTCATCAGCAATGGTAGTCTCAATAGGCATAATTGCCACTATTGGTCACCAGAAAATCCACATTGGTATCGTGAGGTGCTTAATCAACATCGTTGGAGTTTATATGTATGGGTAGGCATTTGCAATGGCCAAGTCATTGGACCTCATTTTTTTGAACGTCCAATTAATAGTCCAAAGTATTTAGAATTCCTCGAAAATGATTTGCCAGCATACCTAGAGAATGTTCCCCTTGCAGTTAGACTAAATTTATGGTATCAACAAGATGGTGCTCCTGCTCATTATGCTCGTATTGTACGGATGTTTTTGAATCAAAGGTTCCCAAATCGGTGGATAGGGCGGGGTGGACCAGTTCTGTGGCCTCCGAGATCACCGGATTTGAACCCCCTTGATTTCTTTTTATGGGGATACGTTAAAGATGCAGTGTATAGTAAAGCTCCAACGACAAGATTGAATATGATGGAAAGAATAAGAAGAGCTTGTGAAGCTATAACTCCTTTAATGCTAGAAAATGTACAACGTAACTTTCGCTGTCGATTACTGTTATCCTTAGAAAATAATGGTGCACACTTTGAACATCTCCTCCATGCGGAGAGAGCTGATAACAATGCAATCTTGCCTTAACTGGTTGGGTCACCACACGACCTTGCCTTCACTGGCTGGGTCACTACTTGACCTTGCCTTAACTGATTGGGTGACCACACGACCTTGCCTTCACTGGCAGGGTCACTACTTGATCTTGCCTTAACTGGTTGGATCACCACACGACCTTGCCTTCACTGGCTGGGTCACTACTTGACCTTGCCTTAACTGGTTGGGTGACCACACGACCTTGCCTTCACTGGCTGGGTCACTACTTGATCTTGCCTTAACTGGTTGGATCACCACACGACCTTGCCTTCACTGGCTGGGTCACTACTTGACCTTGCCTTAACTGGTTGGGTCACCACACGACCTTGCCTTCACTGGCTGGATCACTACTTGACCTTGCCTTAACTGGTTGGGTCACCACACGACCTTGCCTTCACTGGCTGGATCACCACACGACCTTGCCTTCACTGGCTGGATCACCACACGACCTTGCCTTCACTGGCTGGGTTACCACACGTTCAAGCACCCCGAATTTTGAGAGGCGAGGGGACTCACGTTAATCAAGCACCCCGAAGGGAACAGAAAACTGCTACGTCCACGACGTTGTTCCTGGGTTACGCTAAAAGCAGTTTCTTGAGAAGTAATTAATGAGTAATAAAAAATAATGAGAAGTTTGTTTTAAGACTAATTTCGAGTATTAACAGTGAAAACGTGGTATTTTTATTGTTAATTTATTGCAGAATCGTAAGCATGGGTTCTCAGTAAGAGAAATCGAAGAAATTGAATTTCGTCGATTACAGCGCCATCTATCATGAATCGAGAAAAATGTTTCAGACAAATTGTATGTGTTTTTAGCCAAAGATTCCGAATATGCAATAAAAAATAGGGGTTCCTACTTAAGATTTCAAACTTGCCCCCCCTCACCGCCCAGGGGGAGGGGTGGGGGGGCTCATTTTGACGTCATTGTACGTCCCCCTCGAAATGACGAAATTTTGATTCTAAACATTTTTTCGTAGTGTGCTTATTTTTCGAGTTATTTGGCTGCCTAAGTTAAAATGGGTCGCCCTGTATATATATATATATAAAATATATATTATCGTGTAATTTCACACAAATATTTTTTTCAGTGTTCCTAATATTTTCTCTATTGTGCGCAAACCCTTATTAAGAGACCGCGCTTTTCATTTGTTTCTATTTATATGTTATTTCATTACATATCGTGGTGTCATATTATGTATACACACACACACACACACACACACACACACACATATCGAACGAGTGAAACGCCTATAGGCGCTTCTATACGCGGTGTGAAAGTTTTATTGGCCCTGAAAAGGGCCGATTTTCGTGGGTCAAGCGCGGAAGCATATCATTGGCATTTTAATAATCCGTCCAATATCCGGACCGGTCAATCACTTGATTAAGTCGATTGGGTATCGAATCAATCAAGTTTGCGAGATAGTCTGGTCGGAGCCGAAGTTCTTCCCAGATTTCTCTCGCATGATTTACCAACGCTGCTACCGTCCTCTCCCTTCTTGGTTCCCATCGTCGAACCATTTGTGCCCAGACATTTTCGATCAAATTTAGATCTGGTGAACGAGCAGGCCAGTTGATCAATTGGATCTCCGGATGATTCCGAAACCATTGTTGTGTTTCGCGCGAAGTATGGACTCCGGAGTTATCCTGCACTAATCGGATAACTGGCATGTCCTCTACGGGGTAGATTGCGCGTACTGATGGAAGAAAAACATCTTCCAGTATGCGAATGTACTCCGCAGAGTTCATGCGTGGAGGAATTTCCACCAGTTCACCGATTGCAGTGCCAGATATCCAGCCCCACATTCCACATGAAATCCTCCCACTTCTGTGGAGAGGCACAACATGGTTTGGATGCAACCGTTGATCTCTTTGACGCCATACGTGAGGTTGGCGGTCGGCAGACGATACAAAAACCTTTTCATCGGTCCAGATCGTCGCCTCCCATTCCTCACGGCTCGTCACCAGGTTCTCCAGAGCAAACGCGATTCGCTGCTCCCGATTGACGGGAGTTAGCATAATTTTGCGGGCTGGACGGTAGCAATGATACCCGGCTGCGTTGAGACGTCGCCGGGCGGTCCTCTCGGATACTTGGACGTTCGCAGCGTTAAGGGCCTCCTGCACAGAGCCGAAGGGTTGCTCAGCAACTGCGGCGACGATAGCCTCATCCTCTTCGGCCCTCGTTTTACGAGGACCACGATTATTATGACGGTGATCGTGCAAAGCATGATCACCGCCATCAATGAATCGTTGTATCCAGCGTCGTACAGTTTTTGCAGAGCAGGGAATAGCAGCAGCAATTTCTGCTACTGTTCTTCCCGCCTGCCACTGTCCGACAATACGACCACGTATCTCTGGACACAGGTTTTGAGGCATCGTAAAGAATCGTAATTTTATGCACGTCCGCTCGATGCTATGACACCACGATATATAATTTAATAACATATAAATAGAAACAAATGAAAAGTGCGGTCTCTTAATAAGGGTTTGCGCACAATAGAGAAAATATTAGGAACACTGAAAAAAATATTTGTGTGAAATTACACGATAATATATATTTTATATATATATATATATAATATGACACCACGATATGTAATTTAATAATAGAAACAAATGAATAGCGAGCACGATCTCTTAATAAGGCTCTGCGCACAATAGAAAAAATATTCGAAATAAATATTAAATATTAGGAATTATTTTATTTCAAAACAAGGAAACGAAATGGGATGCAGAATTAGAAATAAGGAATAACTCGTTCGTTCATTTCGTTTCCTTGTTTTGAAATAAAATAATTCCTAAAATTATTAATATTATATAATATTTAATATTTATTAATATTTATTGATTGGTAAGAATTAAGCATATAACGAGCAATTATTGGTGTTTACATAATAATTAACTTTATTATTATATAAAAAGAGTTACAAGATTCTTTAAGACGGAACAGACGACGGAACTGTGTATCGAACGTCCATAGTCAACAATACTAAAATGTTAAAAAAATACCTCAAAGATGTTGCGTCAAAAACACCAGTGATTCGCAATCATTTAAAATAAAATTTGACATATCCATAATTTAAATGTATTCATTCGTTCGCGGCTGAAGAGACACAAGTGTCGAAATGTTCTGTCTTAAAGAATCTTGTAACTCTATAATAATAAAGTTAATTACTATGAAACCACCCATAATTGCTCGTTATAGGCCTAATTCTTACCAATCTATTTGTTTTATAACACGCGCAAGCTTATCTATTATAATATTGTTAATATTTATTTATATATATATATATATTTATATATTTATATATATATTATTATATATATATTATATATATATAATATATATTTATTTTTCGGTAAATGTATGCGTATGTGTGACAGTCGAAAGCGTCACCGCATACACATGAAGCGCGACGTATGTGTTACTTGAAGCGCGGAGGAGATCAAGCAGCGAAGGAGAAATTGGTAGGAGTCAATCCGATGTTGCATCCTTTTCGCAAATCGCACGATCGAGAGAGAAAGCAATGCAAGACGTGATGTCAGTTAGAGGTGTCCCTATAGCCTTCTCACTCACTCGCCTCTCGAATGGAGAGAGTGCGAGCGAGAAAGCTATACGACACCGCGCTGTCTCTATCGGCGTCTCGTTCGCTCTAATATCGAGCTGTCATCTTTTCCTTTTTTTCCTTTAAGAAACGTGACTGAGCCGCGTGCATTCATTTTATTAATGAATAGATATTAAATATTAAAAAATACTAATAAACATTAATACTTATAAATAAATATTAATATTAATTATTAATAAATATTAATATTAATTATTAATAAATATAATATTAATAAATAATTAACAATGTTATAATAGATAAGCTCGCGCATGTTTTAAAACAAATAGATTGGTAAGAATTAGGCCTATAACGAGTAATTATGGGTATTTTCATAATAATTAACTTTATTATTATATAAAAAGAGTTACAAGATTCTTTAAGACGGAACGGATGACGGAACTGTGTATCGAAGTCCATAGTCAACAATATTAAAATGTTAAAAAAATACCTTAAAGATGTTGCGTCAAAAAAACCAGCGATTCGCAATCATTTAAAATAAAATTTGACTTATCCATAATTTAAATGTATCCATTTGTTCACTGCTGAAGAGACACAAGTAAGTGTCGAAACGTTCTGTCTCTTAAAGAATCTTGTAACTCTTTTTATATAATAATAAAGTTAATTGCTATGAAAACACCCATAATTACTCGTTATAGGCCTAATTCTTACCAATCTATTTGTTTTATAACACGCGCGAACTTATCTATTATAATATTGTTAATTATTTATTAATACTATATTTATTAATAATTAATATTAATATTTATTTATAAATTAATATTAATATTTATTTCTAAATATAAATATTTATTAAAATATTTTTTAATATTTTATATTTATTCATTAATAAAATGAATGCACGCTGCTCAGCCACGTTTCTTAAAGGAAAAAAAGGAAAAGATGACAGCTCGATATTGGAGCGAACGAGACGCCGATAGAGACAGCGCGGTTTCATATAGCTTTCTCACTCGCACTCTCTCCATTCGAGAGTCGAGTGAGTGAGAAGGCTATAGGGACACCTCTAACTGACATCACGTCTTGCATTGCTTTCTCTCTCGATCGTGCGATTTGCGAAAAGGATGCAACATCGGATTGCCCCCTACCAATTTCTCCTTCGCTGCTTGATCTCCTCCGCGCTTCAAGTAACACATACGTCGCGCTTCATGTGTATGCGGTGACGCTGTCGACTGTCACACATACGCATACATTTACCGAGGGACTCCATTCCTGCCGGTGCGTGTACATAAGTACGCGTTGTTTAGTTGTTGCGTAATACTTTTCTGTAATCTGGTATCTCTAAAACGCAGGCTTTATATTGACTGTTTTGTGTAATTTGGCGCTTTTTTGTAAAAAGCTTTGTGGTATTTTGCCTTTTTATAAATGCTGAAAAATGTAAGTATTATGTTTTATTTTTATTGATATTCCAATAAGACAATGTTAAGGTTGAGATTATGTTAGGTTAAGTAATGTCCAAAATCCCCGAATATTTATAATTACTTTCTAAATCATATTAATAATTCAAATTAATGTGCCTATGTAGTATTTTTATAAATTTGAATATAGGATACATATTTGATAAAGAAAAGGTTATAATTTTTAGCTTGTCTACTGCTATTTTTTCTAATTCTACAAATTGAATAAATATATATCTATATGTAAGCCCTTTGTTTTGCTGAAGTTTTTCTCTATTATTATTCTATGGACTCACAGTGCCACAGATCAATAATTTAAATAACAGTGAAATTAATAGAAACACTGGTGAAACACTATGTTTAAAAAAATGTTAATAGATACTAGATAAGAATCCATTTATTGTCCATATAAGTGTGAGATTTATTGGTCTGTGGATTGCTTCTTTGAATTTAAGAAATATTATATGAATTGTTGGTCGGATTATAAAATATGGTTTATAATTATTCTTTGTTTTTCTTTGTAAACTTATTAATTATAATGTACTTCTTTAGGGATGAAAGTTTGCCACTGATTTTAAAGCATTGCTTCAAAGACGTAAAAAAACAAGATGGAGAAAATGTATCTACTATCTGCACAACATGTGCAAAAACATTAAAAGGAAGTCTCGTCGCTACCACAAACTTTTTAAATCATTTAAAAGTAAGGAAATATTTTATCTATTTTTTAAAGAAATCAGAATAGGTCATTTTAAAGAGATCAGAATAAATTTTCTTCTTATAAGTTATAGAATTAGTTTGTGCATACTTATTTAGTTATTTTATTTTGATTGATGAGTGTTCACATTTTATTCTTCTTAACTATGTACATAGACCTAATCTGTTATCTTTGTAATTTTTATGTTTATATATGTTGACATAAGATAAACATGGGATCATAAAGTTAACAATTGAAAATTTTTTGACAATTATCAGTTCAATGGAACAGTAAGCTATGACATAATCATAAAAGAATTGAAGTATTGGTCACTCAAGATATTAATAAAGATATCAATTATTGAGATTAAAATGTAACCCAGTATTGCATTTTGCATTGCATTAATCTTATATTCTTTCAAAAGTTCCTATTATTATAGCAGGTTTAAATTTATAACACTTGTAGACTTTCCAGAATTTCAAATCATCTTTTGCAGTTTTTTTATACATTACTCTTAAGTTTCAGATGCTATGATGTTTTGCCTGTACATTACGACATTGCGCTAGTCATGGCGGGTATATAAAGTGCATCCAATACTATGACTGACAATGAGCGCTAAGCACTCGCTGAGCGGATGGATATAATTTGTCTTTTCTGTTTGAAATCTAATAGTAAGAATCCACAGTCGTATTGGATGTACTCAATTCAGTGCAGAATATGGTAAAAAGTTATAGATTCTAAACTAAAATTACTCTTTTTAAGCACCTAGAAAAATTTTTTAATGTTTTTTCTTAAATCTATTTTCAGACAAAAGGACATGCAGATGTTTTGAAAGAATATGAACAATTAAAAGCATCTCATATGAATATGAAAAAAATTCTGATGAAAGAGGTAGTATTACATACCGTAAAAGAAATGAAGCAAACAACCTTGAGTGAAGCTAATGGAATAGCAATAAATTTGGACAACTTAATTGTTGATTTTGTAATAGAAACTATGGTACCTTTGTCTATTGTAGAATCTAGATCTTTTGAAAAATTAATAGAAGGCGCAAATAGACTTTAGAAAACACCCAAAATCTTGGGTAGACGTTCACTTATACGTAGAATTGATGAGGAATATCACTAAGTTATGACTAACATAAAACAATCTTTACAAGCTGTAGATTTTGTGTGCACCACAGCGGACGTTTGGTCATCATCAAAACGTAGCTTTTTAGGCATAACGGTTCATTGGATAGACAGTGGCACATTGAAAAGAGGAGGAGCTGCTATCGCCTGTAGAAGATTCAAGGGAGCACATACTTATGATAAAGTAGCCGAAATAATAAGTGAGGTGCACTCTGAGTTCGATTTAAAATTATGCAAAATTACAAAAACAATCACCGATAATGGTTCAAACATGGTAAAAGCTTTTAAGATGTTTGGAAAGTCCGAATCTATTGACATATCATCATCAAATTGTCAACAAAGCAATGACTACAATACAGTCAGTTATGATGAAGATAACGAAAATGATGAAATTGATGGAGACAATGATTTGCTTCCACAAACTTTTCCTGAACCTGTTAAAGATTACGTAAGTAATTATGAACTGCCTAGTTACAAAAGATGTGCCACGCACACTTTACATTTAATTGCAGCGGTAGACACTAAACAAGCAATGGCAGAAAGCAACGCTTATAAAAAAGTCCACAATTCTGCTTTTCGAAAGTGTCAAGCACTCTGGAATTTATGCGCGAGATCACCGAAAGCTTGTGAAATTTACTTGGATATAACAGGAAAATCTTCTACTTCTCCATGCCCGACAAGATGGAATTCTTATTACGACTCAATAAACGATCTCTTAATTGTGAAGGAACATTTAAACGAAGCACTGAAAATTTTAAAACTTCCTCGTTTTAAGGAAACAGATTTGCAATTTTTGAGTGAATACATCAAGTGTTTGAAGCCGATAACCGAAGCCATACAAAGTTTACAGGGAGAAAAAAATACATATTATGGAATGCTATTGCCTGAATTGATGAGGATTGTCAAAATTCTTTCGTCTCTGAAAATGGAAAATCTTAAATATTGTGGTCATTTAATTGAAGTAATAGAAAGAAATTTAAAACTGCGGTTCAAACAATTTTTGCTTTTCGAATCAACAGCAAATCTTGGCATCAGTGACTCATCCTTTTTTTAAATGAAATGGGTACCGAAAGAAAAAGAGAAAATGTAAAAGCATTATTTTTAATACAAACAAGAAAATTGAGACAAAATAAAAGTGATCAAAAGGAAAGTAGTACGGAAAAAAAGAAAAAGGACGAATTATATTTTATGTTGCAAGATAACTCATCAGATTCATCATCCACAAGCGAGACAACAGGAGATTTGGAGGTTCTTCAATACTTACAAGATAGAGACACATCATTTTCAATGTTGAAATCCTATCCAACCGTCAAAAAAATATTTCTTAAATATAATACGTGCCTTCCGAGCTGAGCGCCAATAGAACGTTTTTTCTCGTATCGCGGATTAATTATGAGACCTTGCAGAAGGAAAATGGGGGATTCCCTATTTGAAAAACTTGTTCTTCTAAAAGCACGTTCCACTTCTAAAGAGTATTGCAACCAAAATGTTGTTTTAAAAGAATAACTGAATATAAACAACGTCAGTAAACATTTTTTGTAATCATATGTATAAATGTTTATGTTAAATTTCTCTAATTCAAGTTTATATTAAAAGATATAAGAATTTAAGTAAAAGAAATAATAAGAAATATAGATAATAAAAATAAGAATTTGATATAAATAAATATAAATATGTAAATATTTAAAATATCATTTTTATCTTAAAACTCATTTTAAAAATGCCTATTTTCCATTTCCTATCTTAAATGGGTGTCTAAAAAGCATTTTGCATTTTCAAATGGAAAGATTCCAACACTTTTGCATTTTCTATTTCAAATAGGTTTGGACACCCATTTTGCACATCTCTGAAAATAACCACATGTCAATAAAAAATTGTTTTATTTATTAATTTAAAGTTATAAAAAATCCATTGTGTGTCCGAGAGAGGGGGGGAAGAGGGAGAGGGGGAGGGGAGGGGGAGGGGTGGGAGAGAGAAAGTCGCATCGCTAGCCGCTAGCTCGAGACATTTCTATGTACCACTATGTACATTCCGAAGCCGGCCGAAGCGCCGAAGCCAGCTGAAGCCAGCTGAAGCCGGCCGAAACCGGCCGAAACCGGCCGAGCGTCGAGCGCATACAGACGCTACCCCCTCCCCTACCCAGCCTACCCCCACCACATGCTGTAAGCATGTTGCGTCTGCAATCTGGCAGTCTTGGTTAGAGGTTAGGTTAGTTTTTCGGGAGTGGGTGCAGGGGAGGGGCTTCGCCCCATGCGTTTGATTTACTACATATAAATAAATGATTCTATTAAAGTACGGTCTATTAAATGTACATGGTGCCTGAAAATTTTATATAATTCGTAGAAGTTATTTTGTTAATAACTTTTTAATAAACAATGAGCGACGGCTAAAACCTTTTGAACATTACTCAGGACATATGTAAAGGTCAAGGTCAAAGTCATTGGAGGTGGGTTCGTTCTAAAAAACTACTCTTCTCTCTGCTTCAAACCAATCCGGTTCAATAGTATCGCTGTACATAATATTAATTGATCATTCATTAAAGGTAATCACCACTTTGGTTCTTACCATCTTTAATCCGTTGAATGTGTCCTTTTGACTGGAACCAGAATAAGATTAAGTTCGGTCAAAAAGTCGGATGAATTACTGGGTGTCCTTGACGAACGCATGCTCTTAACCTATATCTCGTACGTAAAATAACTTTTTATATGTAAATTTGTTTTATCTAATCTGTAAAAGACAATCCACCCGTTCACAATATATATACTTTGTAAATTTGACAGATGCTGAGGATGGTCCGAATCATAGGACCAAAATGTTCGATTTAATAAAGAAACTTTTTCAACTATAACATTTGCGCACCGATTTCCGCGCTAGGCTCTTAATTAGCCCGTCTCTCCTAACCTTATATTGAATTATCAGAGCCTTTCATTTAAGACATTAATTAAATTAGAATTATATAATTCTAATTTATTTATTAATTACACAGTCAGACAAAAAATAAAACTTTTCTTTCCTGCGGCAATCATGGTCTGTTTCTTAGTCAATTTGAGGTCGCTGAATTTGAATATGGCCGTAGAATTACTCTATCACGGCAAGTTTCTGAGATATCCTAACCTAAAAACGTAAAAAATGCCATTTTTGGCCATTTTTAATGATCTATCAAATGTTTAATACTTACACATCAGCATTTCCACCAATTTTATAATTAAGTACTAACATTCATCTGTCGAATCAATTTTGGTTTGACCCAATTTGATTTTTTTTGCCGAGATATAGGAAATTGAATTTCTAGATTTTTTCAAAGCGTAAACGTACATGCAATATACATTGTACAAAACTACCGTTTTCGTATTTAGATCTTTTAATCTTATGTATGCAAAAGTGACCCACGAACCCCAAACCCACAAACCCCAAACCCGTAAACCCATAAAACTCAAACTCGAAATCTTCACTTGCGATACGAAATTGTTTAATTTTTTAATTCATGTATCTGTTCGCATTGTTTACGGAAAGTAGCGTAGCATTATTATGAATTTGTTCTCTTCTGAAATTGAATAAAAAATGGTTTTTCATTTACTTTTCACTAGGAATAACTAAGCCTTGAATCTTTCTATCTTATTGCGTTGCCTGTGCAAAACTAGCGTTATTTGCAGTGTTATAGCCCTAAGCTATAATACACAATTAAATTATTATATTTTATATATATTCCATATTATAACCCAAAGTAGGACAAATACTCGCGCGAAACGCCGATACAGCAGGTCACGCGCGAAACGCCGACACAGCAGGTCATGCGCGAAACGAGAACGAGAATTACGAAAAGAGCGAATTTGCAAAAGATTGCGACCTACAAAATATTGCCAAAGTGCAAGCGAAGGATTTCTTTTAACCTCCTTCGCTTACATCTGAACTTTGACCGCGTTTTGACCTAATTATTTAATATAAAAGGACCCACTGCCAAAACGCGACGGGCAGTCGTTAAATCAGAATATTACGTGTCGTCGCGGTCAGTCAACATAACGATTTAACGAAGCGCATACGTAAGAACGGGCCGTCGTTACTCTTTATATTAAGTACGCGCCGGTCAGTGTTATTCTGATAGAATACAGACATATATGTATACATATATAGTGTCTTGTGAGAAATAAAGCTTTTTAAGTGAAAAGGTGTCTCTTCTCTGGGCGGAGCCCGAACTTCCCAGTTCTTATCCGGCAACGATCCCGATATACCCCGTGCCTCACGACAGGCACAACAGCAGTTTATCATCTTAAAAATTTCGAGGACTAGAAATACAATATTTTTTCTATTTGTTTAGATTTGTATGTTATCTAAAAGTAGTTATCATGCGTGCATGTAAGAATAAGTCAGATTCCTTCTGTTATATCTGCAGAGAGTATATCTTGGATTCTATGAAAAGAATTTTGAATAACGAGATTAATGATTTTTATTTCAAATATTCGGTTTCAAAATTACTAATCAAGATAAACCGTGGGTCCCACATTTTTGTTGTTCACGTTGTTCGCTTTCTTTAAAACAGTGGTCAACTGGGAATGGGAGTGGCATGCCATTCGGAATAGCAGCTATTTGGAGAGAATCTAAAGATCATTCAAACAACTGCTACTTCTATGTGGTAAATACTGTGGAGTTCAATAGGAAGAATAGAAAAAGTATTAAGTATCCAGATAATACAAGTGTTGATTTGCCAGTAAAACACAGCAAAGAACTCCCGATTCCTAAACCATCTATCATTCCCTTGGTAGCAGAAGAAGAAGAAAATGAACCAATGGAAGAATTTGAAAAAGTTGAACAACATGATGATTTCCATGATTTTTCATCCGATACACCACATATGATAACACAGAATGACTTGAATGCTCTAGTTAGAGATCTTAATTTATCAAAAGATAAAGCGGAGATTCTTGCATCTCCTTTAAAACAATGGAATTTATTAGAGAAAAACACTAAAATTACCAGCTACCGCAAACGTCACAAAACTTTAGCTGATTACTTTATAACAGATAACGAACTGTGCTATTGTAAAGATATTGATTGTTTGATGAAAGAGATTGGCTACAGTCATAAACTACCGGAGTGGAGATTGTTTATAGACTCGTCAAAAGAAAGCTTGAAAGCTGTATTACTCCATATTGGCAACAAGTATCCATCCGTGCCTATTGCTTATTCAACATCTTTGCGTGAATTCTATGAGAATATGCAACTTGTACTGGATAAGATTAGCTACAAGACTTATGAATAGAATATTTGCGCAGACTTGAAAATGATAGCAATACTCCTTGGATTACAACTTGGATACACTAAGTACTCATGTTTCCTATGTGAATGGAACAGTAGGGCAAAGTCTGAACATTATGTAAGAGAAAATTGGCCAAAACGAGAGAACTTCACTCCTAGAGAGAAAAATGTTCTACGTCCTAATCTTGTTGATAAAAATAAAGTATATTTGCCTTCGTTACATATCAAGTTAGGGTTAATGAAAAATTTTGTAAAAGCACTTGATAAAGAAGGTAATGCATTTAAATATTTGAAAGAAAAGTTTCCTAGACTTTCAGACGCAAAACTGAAGGAAGTTGTCTTTGTTGGTCCGCAGATACGTCAAGTGATTAAAGATAATGGATTTGATAAAACTCTGGATGTTACAGAAAAAGACGCCTGGCTTGCATTTAAAGACAGCTGTGCTAATTTTTTAGGAAACCATAAATCAAAGAATTACAGCACGAAAGTTAATAAACTTCTGCAAGCATACAACAAATTAGGATGCAATGTCTCTGAAAATTCACTTTTTGCATTCACATCTTGACTTTTTTCCAGAAAATCTCGGAGCCGTGAGTGACAAACATGGAGAACGTTTTCACCAGGACATAAGAACAATGGAGATGCGCTATAAAGGAAAATGTCTTTCTAACATGCTTGGAGACTATTGCTAGAACCTACAAACGGATAATTGCGAAACAAAATACAGACGAAAGTCATCAAGAAAAACATTTTGAACTGTTTTAAACTGTGAATGTTATCTTGCTTTCACTGGCTGGATAGACCCCCTATCTTGCCTTCACTGGTTGGATAGACCCCCCTATCTTGCCTTCACTGGCTGGATAGACTCCCTTATCTTGCCTTCACTGGCTGGACAGACTCCATTATCTTGCCTTCACTGGCCGGATATCTCCCTATCTTGTCTTCACTGGCCGGATATCTCCCTATCTTGTCTTCACTGTCCGGGTAGAACCATATCTTGCATTCAATGGTTAATGGGTTTAGAGATTTGTGGGTTAGAGTTTTAGAGTTGAGGGTTTTAGAGTTTTAGAAATGAGGGTTTTAAGAATTCTGGTTTGTGGATTTAGGGTTTATGGGTTTGGAGTTTGTGGTTGCGGAGTTTTTGGGTTTGTAGGATAGAAATTTGTCGGTTTATAGGTTAAGAACTTATAAGTTTAGGATTCATGAGTCACTTTTGCCTCTCTGCGTACATAAAATTAAGATCTAAATAAGAAAACGTGGGTAGTTTCGTACAATGTATAATGCATGTACGCTCACGCTTTGAAAAAATCTAGAAATTCAATTTACTCTATCTCGGCAAAAAAAATCGGATCGGGTCAAACCAAAATTGATTTGAAAGATGAATGTTAGTACTTAATTATAAAATTGGTGAAAATGCTGATGTGTAAGTATTAAACATTTGATAGATCATCGAAAATGGCCAAAAATGGCATTTTTGCGATTTTAGGTTAGGATATCTCAAAATCCTGACGTGATAGAGCAATTCTATGGCCACATTTAAATTCAGCGACCTCGAATTTACTAAGAAACAATGGCCATGATCACCGTAGATTTTTTTGTCTGACTGTGTTATAGTTAAAATATAGTGATGTTGAGAATAATAATTTACCAAATGTGCATGTGTGTTTATAAAGCACTGACTCCAATGAATAACATCATGTTTCAAAATTCGTATTCACCAGTAGCTAATTCATTATTTGTATTTAATATATAATATTTTATAATAAAAACAAATCTAATATTTAACTATGCTTTTATAAAAACAAACCATAATTTAATAAATCGGAACGGCTCTACTATCCAAACATGAAATCATAAATTGCTAAATCATGAATTTAAGTGGGATAAAGTTGAGATCTTGGATTAGAAATTAATTTAATAAAATATTATTATCAGAAATGCTGGTTATTATGCGCCAAAAAAATAGTCTCAACCAACAAACGAACACAGAATGTCTACACAACACATACACAACAATTGTAGAGCGCTTAAACGAGATATAGCCTTGTAAGGCTGGCTCACACTATGCGGCTCTGCCGCTCTGGTATAATCGGATGCGGTTTTACGGGATAACCTCGAGCAGTCTCACTTTCCGTTGAGCCGCATAGCTCTTAGTTTCTCTCGATAAGTCGACATGACAAGTCCATTGTACATTGTACCGACATGTCATTAGAATTAAAAATTATTTGCGCGCTTGAAACAAATGGGTTGTTGCGAACTCCAAAAAAAACGTATACATTGAATCCATCCCTTACATTTCAAACACGTATCGAAAGATTTGAGAAATTTTACTCCAATATTCGAAAATACAATGAAAAGTTTTCTGAGTATTACCGAATGTCAAAGAATTCATGCGACGAATTCACTGTGCTAAACCACATATAGAAAAACAAAATACACAATTTAGAAATTCAATAAGTGCAGAGGAAAGATTGACAATAACGCTCCAGTGAGTACAGAAAATAGACTTTATTATGCGAAGCGTGAACTAATGTATAGTACAAAAAGACCCAAATTCGATTTACAAATAGTTATTATCTTACACAGTTTCTTTTTTCAACTTTTAACAAAAAATATTATTGATATCTTTTAAGTTTTATAATTGATGTAGAGACGTATCTAGATGAGCCGGTTCTAAAGTATTGTTTGATAGTGTAGGTTCATTCTGGGTGAAGGTAGACGTGTGAGATGGAGAAGTTACAGGGGTTGGGGTAAACGCAGTTGACGGTGTTGGAGATGGGGTAGACACAGTAGAAGATGGCGAAAACACAGATTGTTGTACGTGCATAAGCGGATAAAACGTGTTAAAACGATTCGCCCCTCATGATCGTTACCCGGCCGTCGATCCGCCGGAAGGCTGCCGCCCGGCGACCAACAGCCGGGCAAGGTGCAGCCTGAGCTGCCAGATCATGGGAAATGGGAACCGCCAGCACTCGGCGCAGAATCTTACTAACACACAGATGTAGCGTGTACGTGTAGCCGAAGTCGTGTGGCTGTGGCGTCCAGCGGCGTTGGTAAGCAAGCGGTCATAAAAACGCTAATCGCTCGCACGGTCGCTCGTGTCCAATTTTATTCGCTTGCAATATCGCTTATATGCATTTCCACAATATAATAGATATAATAGGATTATATCTATTATAATAGAATTGTTAAATTGATTATCGGGCTCTCAATAATACGTACACGAGTTCGCACAATAAGAAAAGAGTTTTATTTATACCTTAACGAACAAAAGTAAAAGATACATTTCTTATCAAGTTGGGCACGTCGCGATTGCTCTCGCGGTCTCCGTGCTACTGCTCGCGCTCTCCAACGAAATCTACCCGCTTCAACACGCCCCCTCGCGCTCGTCTTATGTTTTACAAAGGGTGTCCGAGACATCCCGCTCTACCTTCCAGGACATCCTCCCTCCCTTTTTTGGAAAAGAACATACCAAATTTGTAATATTATTAATTGCTTATCATAAAATTATTTTAGAATAAACACTACCTCAAACAAATGAACAAAGTATCAAAATTATGCAAAAGGAACAAAAACAGTATTAATTAAATACATTCTTCTTAAAATTAATTTTTACACTAACACTGAAAACAATCCGGTCCTTTAATAGCTCGTGCACTTCGCGTGGTTACAATCTTTAAGTCGCAGTCTTTTTGTTCACAAACAAGTCGCTCGACAGTATCACAATTATTTGTCTTATTGCTAATTTTTTTGGAACTCGCTCGCTTACATAAGTTTTTAGTAAAATCCTCTGACTCTTCTTGCGCAATTTCTAGCGAATAAATTCATTGTACGGGTCTCTTAAACAAACCATTTTTGGTTTTTAAAATAAATACTCTCTCTTGGCCGTCGCGGCCCGAAATTGCATTCACTACGCGCGCAAGCGGCCAATCTATGCGTTTGTGTGTATCGTCGCCGATCAGAACGACGTCGCCGATTTTTATCTTTCGAGTTTCTTTCTTTTTTCTGTTTTTTAATGATAATTGACTTAAATATTCGGTGCGAAATCTTTTCCAAAAATCTTCGAGAATCTTTTGCCTGTGTTTAAATTTATTTTCTAATTTTACCCGATACAGCATGTTGCAGTCTGGAACACCGTATTCCCAACTTTCTTGTAGAAATATTGACGGTGACAGCGGTCTAAGATCCTTGAGATCTTCTGAAATATATGTCAGATGACGAGGGTTGAATCAGTGATGCCAGAAAGGCCACGCTAGCAACACGCAACCGTGGTGGGGAGAATGACGCACACAAAGCGAAAACCGCGTACGTGTAGCTCGGCGCTTCGGCTAGCTTCGAGTAGTAGAGGAGGACAGATAGATTGTTTGCTGTCTCCTTCCTACCAAGCCGGCAACGAAGACGACGGGCGACGCTGCTCGCTTCTCCCTTCTTGATACGCGTGACAGCGTTAAATGTTTCTTTACAGCCTTTTTGTATTATATATATATATATATATACTCTTATGCAAATGCTTTTATATGTGCAGTACATTGTACAGTATACTGTTTTATATTTATTTTTAAGTATACTTAAATAGAAAAATATTATTTATTAAAGTAATATAGCGTTAATATTAATAGTAATAGAAGCTTTAAAAAATATCTAATATATAATAATAATTATATATTTAACTTTACTACTTTGTATACATATATATTTACGATACTATTACGACACACAACGTATGCTGACCACATATATACGTTTGTGTCATTGACAGCTTAAAATGATAAACAAAATAATGAAGGGTGATTTTCCACACCACCCAAGAGGTACCACCAATGGCGCGTTAGGTTTTTTAACGTGGACCTTCGCCTGGAGCCATATTATACCACATTATATTATATATATAATATTCTCTATTATATGAAGGAAAAGAGGATAAAGGAAAAATTAGGGTATAAATAATTATTCCCGGAATTATCTATTTTTAAATATATTTAATGGTAAAAATAATAATTTATAATAGTGGGGCCACTGCGGCCCCACGTATTTCGACCGCCTCTTCCTCGGCCGCCTCTTCCTCGGCCGCCTCTTCCCCGGCCGCCTCTATCTCGGCGCATCCATCCTCCGCCCCTGGCGCCACGCTGGTAATGCCAGCGGGCGCGAGATCGGCCGCCTGCTTTTTTTTTATTTGTGTCTGAAAAATAGATACAGATAAATAAACAATGAATAACAATATAACTATATATATTTTAACAAAAAAAATAATAATAAATAATATACCATTTTTGGTCGGCGGCTGCTCCTGCTGCTCCTGCTGCTGGGGCTCCTGCTGCTGCTGGGGCTCCTGCTGCTGCCGCTGTTGCAAATTTTGCAACTGCTGATGCAACAGTTGTTGCCTCTCCTCTTGAATTTTTTGTTGATGCAACAACTGTTGCATCAACCGCTGCAAATTTGCAGCGTTTCCATCGTTCATTTCTTCTATAAAAATAAAATATACATTATGTAAAAGAAAGAAGATAAAAACTTAACGATTAAACTTTCTAACAAATACTAATAATAATTTGATTTACTACTTACGGGACATGATGGTTGTGCCGCAACAAAGTTTCACAGCGAACTGAAGCACTTGGCATTTTTTCATTTGTTTCGTACGCCGTGCATTTGTTTCGTACGCTGTTGACTATTTCATGGCGCTTCTGTGAGATAATTTTGTTGCCTTGTACTTGCGAGTTAACGTATTTTACGTGCTTTTAAAATCGAACTTACGTATATACGTGTCTTGTCAAATCTTGGTCCATCCAAGAAGCTGAGGTAATTTCGACTGTAAGTCCTAAATATTTCCAATTTCTTCATATTTTCATCTTTTCTTTTACTCATTCTTCTTTAATTCTTTGTTTCTGTCTATTCTTTGTTGTACATAAAAATGTGTGATCAATTAAGAAAAAAACCTAAGCGAAGCTTTTCAGAAGCTTGGCTTAGTGATGATAGAGTTAAATCGTGGATACGTAAAGTATCTTCTGATGATAGCTTTTACCATTGCATCATATGTAATAAAAATATTTCGTGCAACACACATATTTTAAGACATGCGAATTCTGCGTGTCACAAAAATATTAAAGAAAATACTTCATCTTTATTAAATAATGAAAATAAAAGTTCACATAGAAATATATCCAAAAAACATAAATTTAAACAACAATGGCTAGAGATCGAATTATTTAAGCCATGGTTACGTGAAATATCAGATGATATAAATTCATTTTTTTGCTCATTTTGTAATAAATCTATGGCTGGTGATTTATCGCACATTTATCGTCACGCAGAATCCGAAGCACATATAAAAATATCTAAAAAAAAAAAACAGAAACAAAGAACACGGATGAAGATATAGACATGATGGACGACTCACTTTTGAAGTCGTTTGAAGAGCGAAAAAAATCAGCAGAAATTCGGTATGCCGCATTAATTGCTGATAAGAATATTTCGCATCAAACGGCGAAAGATATTCTCAGTTTTTTTCAACAAATAGGAAAAGATCCTAAAGTGTTGAAAAGTATGAGTATGGGTCGAACAAAATGTAAAAATATAATATCGAATGTATTGGGTCCGGTTGAGACGGACCGTGTGGTCAACAGCATTCAAAATACCAGATTTTCCATTTTTATTGACGAAACGTCTGATATTTGTAATGAAAAATGGATGACGTTTCTTGTTCGGTTTGTTGATCCCGAAACATTAGACATTCGTACGCAATTAGTTAAATTAATTAATATTGATGCGAGAAATAGCAGCGCCGAAAAATTATTTAATGCATTCAAATGTGAAATGTGGAAATTAAAAATTCCATTTTTAAATATCATTGCCTTATCATGCGACAATGCGTCTGTCATGATAGGAAAACATCTATCATTTAAGAAAAAGTTAGAACTGTGTAAAAATGTATTAACATTTTCATGTCCATGCCATTCTGCTGCATTGGCTGCACATGCTGCATGTGCTAAAATACCAGAATATTGCGAAGAGTTTGTAAAAAAGATCGCGAATTATATTAATGGTAGTCCCAAGCGTGCTGCTATTTATCAAGAATTTAGCGAATGTTTTCAGGAAACAAACCGTAAAATTTTAAAGTTGTCCGATACACGGTGGCTCTCTCACTATTCATGTGTTGAAAGACTTCTTGAGTTCTGGGATACTACCAAGCTTTTTTTGACCGAAATGGTTATTAATGAAAAATCAAAGTCAGGAGAACATTTATTAACAATAATGCAAAATCCTGATGTTAAAGCATATTTATTATTTTTAAAGCATACTTTAAATTTATTTAATTCTTTTAATGCATTTTTTCAAGCTCTGGAAACAAGAGTTCACTTGTTACAGCCAAAATCATTAGAATTTTTAATAACAATTTCAAAACATTTTTTAAAACCAGAGCTTCTAAAAAATGTATGTAATAATATTCAATTTTCTGAAAAAGATAATCAGAAATCTTTAAATGATATTAACCTTGGTTTTGAATGTGAGGAATATCTCGAGAAATTAATGAAAGAAGGGCACGCGGACATAATTGAAAATGTTCGAGAAAATTGTCTGCAATTTTATGTAATTGCCGCCGAGGAAATTAGTAAAAGACTGCCCATTAAAGATAAGTTTTTATCAAAATTAAAAGTTTTCCAATTCAACGTAGCATTATGTAGTATTGACAGAGAAACATCATTTAATGATGTTTCTTTTGTCGCTCAGACCCTCGGTGGTTTTGACGAAAATGCTTTAAAAAAAGAGTGGCATACTTTACATCTAGATTTTACAATAACAGAGAAAGAGCATTTTTCAAAATTAAACTTTGATGAGATGTGGAAAAACATTTTAAAACGTAAGTATCCCAATATGAAGTCTCTTTTGAATGCTGTTAGATCACTTCCAAATTCAAATGCCGACCCAGAAAGAATATTTTCTTTGTTAACTGATTTAAAAACAAAGAAACGAAATAAACTCTCGTCCACAAGTATAAACGCCAGTTGTGTGTTAAAATCAGCTTTAAAAGCAAGAAAAGAAACTGTTCTAGACATGGAGATTAATGCAAAGCATTTGTCTCTCATGTCATCGGACAAATTATATTCCATTTGTCCTAAAAAAATGAGCAGTTTAACATTATATGCTGCTGATGAGATTGCTAGTACCTCATCGGCTAATGATATGCAATAATAATGTTAAAAATAAAATAAATTGTATTTTGTCTTTAATAGACACCACACTTCTAAAAAAAGTGTGCAAAAAATTATTTGTCACTAATTGACACCACACTTGCAAAAGGCAAGTGTGTAAAAAATAATTTGTCACTAATTGACATCACACTTGCAAGTGTGTAAAAAATTATTTGTCATTAATTGACACCACACTTGCAAAAGGCAAGTGTGTAAAAAATAATTTGTCACTAATTGACACCACACTTGCAAGTGTGTAAAAAATTATTTGTCATAAATTGACACCACACTTGCGAAAGGCAAGTGTGTAAAAAATAATTTGTCACTAATTGACACCACACTTGCAAAAGGCAAGTGTGTAAAAAATATCTTGCTTTTAAAAGACATCACTGTAAATGACAGATACAATAGAGAATATTAATTAATATAATGTGGTATAATATGGCTCCAGGCGAAGGTCCACTTTAAAAACCTAACGCGCCATTGGTGGTACCTCTTGGGTGGTGTGGAAAATCACCCTTCATTATTTTGTTTATCATTTTAAGCTGTCAACGACACAAACATATATATGTGGTCAGCATACGTTGTGTGTCGTAATAGTATCGTAAATATATATGTATACAAAATAGTAAAGTTAAATATATAATTATTATTATATATTAGATATTTTTTAAAGCTTCTATTACTATTAATATTAACGCTATATTACTTTAATAAATAATATTTTTCTATTTAAGTATACTTAAAAATAAATATAAAACAGTATACTGTACAATGTACTGCACATATAAAAGCATTTGCATAAGAGTGTATATATATATATATATATTTAATACAAAAAGGCTGTAAAGAAACATTTAACGCTGTCACGCGTATCAAGAAGCGAGAAGCGAGCAGTGTCGCCCGTCGTCTTCGTTGCCGGCTTGGTAGGAAGGAGACAGCAAACAATCTATCTGTCCTCCTCTACTACTCGAAGCTAGCCGAAGCGCCGAGCTCACACGTACGCGGTTTTCGCGTGCGTCATTCTCCCCACCACGGTTGCGTGTTGCTAGCGTGGCCTTTCTGGCATCACTGGGTTGAATATTGCTTCCGCATCACACAAGATTGTGTTCAGGCTCTCGTATGAAAGACTTGCTTTTCCTAATATTTTTCGCAATAGTGTTTTCAAAATTCCTATGAGTCTCCCACCGACCACCCCACCACGGTACTGCTGACGGATTGAAATACCATTCGATCTGTGGTGCCGAACTGTTTCGCGATCTTTTCCCAGTCTAATTTGTTCAGTGCATTTGCGGCGCCAGTAAAATCGGTTCCATTGCCAGTAAAATCGGTTCCATTGTCGGTATATATATATATTACGTGGGCGTCCGCGCCTAACTATAAATCTGCGTAGGCATTCTAGAAAACCCTGAGTGGATAGCGTTGATGCTAACTCAAAATGTACCACTCAGTACACAGCACATGTAAAAATACAAATCCATCCCTTCTCCCCACCCCGCAAAATTAAAGGTCCTGCGAAATCTACGCCAACGATTTCGAAAACTGTTGCGTCACGAACGCGATCGGGAGATAAAGGAGGGGCTTTGCTTTCCATACGCTTCACTCTCTGTCTCTTGCAGATTACAGATTTGGATATGACCGATTTTATTGTTCTTCGAAGAAATATAATCCAAAATCTTTCGCGTATGTAGTTCATAATTATCTGCCTTCCCGCATGGCCCATGGATTCGTGAGTTTCTCTGATCACCATACATATAAATTATATCGTGATTACTGTCTAAAAGAACGGGACATAAAAAGTTAAGATCGTCAATTCGATTAAAAATCTTAGTTTTTAGGATATACAAACCGTCTTCGTTTTTCATCATTTTAAATAAAGATAATTTCTCTTTAGATGCGGTCGTAAACATCTGATTTTGCAAATATTTAAGTAACTTAGTTTCGGCCGCCTTTTTTCCGTGAAAGTCAATCGTAACTTCTCTCGTTCCTTTTCAGATGAATACGATATTTTAGATACTTCTCGCGCGTTTCAAGATTATCGCCTTTTAATCTTTTTCTTTAATCGATTTCTTTTTTGCGATTTATGAAAAATCTATGCATCCATAGAATCTTATTAGTTTATTATAAGACGAAAAGTAATCGCCGACATTGAATGTAGAAGTTTTAACAATATGTATTAAAGTCGATTTTTTAATTTCGCTTTTAATTTCTTCCTTAATAAGATCACTCTTTACTATGGGCCAGTCTTCTTCTAATCTATAGAGCCACGAAGGACCTAACCACCATTCGAATTGCACTAGTTGCGTAGGACTACAGCCACGCGAAGGAAGATCAGCGGGATTTAAATCTCCGGGTACATATTTCCATTCGTCCTGTTCACTAAGTGCGTGTATTTCTTTTATTCTATTCCAGACAAACGTTCCCCATTGCATGTCGTGTTTAATCCACGCCAATACGGTGGTAGAGTCGGACCAATACGTCGTCTTAGAGATCTTCCGCGTTAAAGATTTAGTTATAGAAGCTTTAAGCCTGACGGCTATCGTAGCCGCCATCAACTCGAGACGCGGGATTGTAGCCCTTTCAGGCGCTATGCGCGATCTAGCACGATCAAGAGTCTAACGTTTACCGCGTTCTTATACTTAATCCTCGCAAAAACAGCCGCGGCATAAGCCGAACCGCTCGCGTCGCTAAACGTATGTAACGTCATGTCATCCTTGCCGAGTTTTCGCGAGATTTCAATCCGACTCAATGTAGGTATATCATTTAACCAGTTCGCGAATTTATTAGCCGGATTGTTCATGACCTTCGCGTCCCAGTCTATTTTTTCCGTCCATAACTCTTTAAGCAACAACTTAGATAGCAAAGACGTAGGGCATGTAAAGTCGATGGGGTCGAAAATCTTGTGCGCCACGGATAAGATCGTTCTCTTTGTTATAACGTCTGTAATTTTCAAATTCAACACGCTCGGATTAATCAATATAGTATCCTTTCTTTTATTCCATAAAATTCCCAAGACAAGGGTTGTTTCATTTTCTATCGAGTCATGTGAGCTTTCTCAGCCGCGAAGTTCGAAGTCGCCTGTCCTCATAATCGTCGTGGCTTCTGATCTAAACGTTTTCAATTCCCCTTCCGAGTCTACGCTGTGACGCAATTATCAACATAAAACGATTCCTTTAGTTTTTCTGCCATCCTTTTCTTTTCATCTGTTTTTTAGAAATGTCTCTAAATGTAGTTCAATAATAGCTGCTAATAAGAAAGGACTATAAGCTAGACCGAAGACTACCCGACAATGACGCAAAACTACTATTTCATCGTTTATAACCCAGAAAAAACGAAGATAATCGCGATCCATTGTGTTTACGACTATCTGTAAAAACGCTTTCTTTATATCAGATACTACCCCCATCTCTCTTTTTCGAGACCTATTCAGAAACGATGGTACCAATTCAATTAAATTGGGGCCCTTTTCGAGACACTAATTTAAAGACGGATACCCCTTTTTACAAGCCGAGGCGTCGAACACGGGTCTTATTTTCGTAGTGCTATTCGTTTTTATCACTGGACGATGTGATAAATAATGGCCTAAATTGTCGATCTCATCGTCCGGCACCGTTTCAATAACGCCTTCCGACAACCATTCCTTGAAAACACTATCATACGCCTCTAACAGATTTTTTATCGCAAGCTTGTCAAGGCCTTTCTTCAATCTATTGCGTGCAATATCGTAATTGCTGGAAACAGGCACGTGATCTTCCGTCCACGGTAATCTGACTTCGTATCGACCGTCAGCGTTTAACCTAGCCGTTTTTATCAAAAACTCACGCGTTTGTACGTCTTTTATCGCTTTCTCTGTTTTTTCGATCGAATCTGTAATACCGATAACGTCCAGACGCCACAAATCGCATATATTGGCCTTCTGCACGAACATCGTCGTGATTATTATCGCTGTGTCAGATCTTTTAGATTCTTTCGGCAATTTTCTTAGCACTGTCCAGCTTAAAAGCGTTTCTAAGGCTGTTAATCCGTTCTTTAAATTATATTTTTTACCGGTTATTAGTTTACCAGTTACGTCCGCACCTATAAGAATATCTATAGAACTGCTTTTATTTCCAATATCCGTCATATAAATATTATCGGCTCGTAATTCGTTAGCCCATGTATAATTTTTAATGCTCGAAATTGGACCGCAAATCGTATTCCGACTCATTTCCGAAAAATTGCACGTGTACGAACCATCCAAATTTTTAACATGTATCTTAAATATATTATGCATCTCGCGTTCTGACTTAATTCCGTCAAACAGTATGTGAAACTTCTAATTCACCGAGAGAAATGTAGCCTAATTCTCGCGCGGTATCAGTACGTATATACGAACATTGCGAGGCTGTGTCAATAATCGCTCTTACAATTTTTTCCCGCGTCTGAGAATACAATCTTATTCGAAGAGTTTGTAAACAAACATCATGTGTCTCACAGAACGAAGCTAAGTTGTGATCGTCGACCGTTTTCCCGTTATTGTCCGGTTTATTTATAGGAACGTTCTCTTTACGAAATATGCCCGGGCACATTAATAGAACGTGTCGTTTCGAACACCAATCGCACTTCGACTTAACTCTACATTTCTGTGAAACGTGTTCGCGTCTCAAACAATTAAAGCAACAGCATTCCTTTTTAACAATTTCCTTTCGTTCGTCTAACGTTAACTTACGCGCGGATTCACAGCTTAGACTATCGTGACTCAACTAACTTACAAAATATACACTACGGCCTCTTTTGATCCTTCGACACGAAAAGCACGCTAGCACTCGCTGCTTCTTTTGACGATTCTATTTTACCTTTCAGCTTCTTCGTTTTCTCCTGCTCCGTCGACAACCCGAAGCCTGTTAATGCCGAGTGGCCTTCACTTGGACATCGTACAATTGGACACGTTGCAAATGGACACAAAACATTGCACACGGTTCAATTGGACACAGTGCCTTTGGACACAATAATTTTAGACACAGTCGCTTTTGAACACAAGAAAATACACGCTGTTCATTTGGACACCGTTCGTTTACACATCGTTAGTTGCCCACCGTTCGTTTGGACACCGTCAATTGCCCACCGTTCGTTTACACACCGTTCGTTTACACACCGTTCGATTGGACACCGTCAATTGCCCACCGTTCGTTTACACACCGTTCGATTGGACACCGTTTAATTTGGAAAGTACACGCACAGACTACACCCCCCACCCCCACCCCCCGTTACAAACCCATGTGGAATACCTCTTTATATTGCACAATTAAACGGTGTCCAATCGAACGGTATGTAAACGAACGGTGGGCAATTGACAGTGTCTAATCGAACGGTGTATAAACGAACGGTGTGTAAACGAACGGTAGGCAATTGACGGTGTCCAAACGAACGGTGGGCAATTAACGGTGAGCAATTGCCGGTGTCCAATCGAACGGTGTGTAAACGAACGGTAGGCAATTGACGGTGTCCAAACGAACGGTGGGCAATTAACGGTGTGTAAACGAACGGTGTCCAAATAAACGGTGTCCAAATGAACAGCGCGTATTTTCTTACGTGTCCAAAAGCGACTGTGTCTAAAATTATTGTGTCCAAATGCACTGTGTCCAATTGAACCGTGTTCAATGTGTCCATTTGCAATGTGTCTAATTGTACGGTGTCCAAGTGCACCGCTCCCGTTAATGCCATGTCGATGCGTTCCTCGTTTTCTACTTCCAACTGCAGGAATTTAAGCTTTGCTAGTCGATCGGTGGTTTCACGCTGTCCGTCGGCCTCTATCGTTTCCCGTTCTCCGCTGCGTTGCCACGCTCGAAGGACCACTTCCGGAAGAGACGACTCGACGAGAGGATAGAGCATCGTGGCACATTTATCCGTCGTCACACCCAGCGTTTCTAATGCATGAATATAGCATTCGACTTTATCATATATGCTCGCGAGAGACGATTTCTTGTTTCCCCTCACGGCGTTTTGCAACACGAGACTAATCAGTTCGCGAACGTAGAATTCCACAATAACATCGTCTCGTCCAAAACGATTCTTCAAGCTCGTGATCACCTTTTCGTAATTTTCTCCTGTAGGCGAGAAACTTTTTACGAGTTTGTTCGCGCACGAGTTCGGCCAGTAGCTTGTTGCAGGTACTGCATTTTGTCTTCGTTGCTGATCGATAAGTCGTCATTTATTTTCTTAAATTGACTCCAAAAGGGAAGAGCCAGTCTTTAATATTACCACTAATTCTAACTTAGGAAACTTTGACGTTTTTATAGCGTACGTTGAGACCGTTCTCATCGCATTTTCCGGCTTCGATGATGTCACCTTCGTTATTTTCATCTTCGCCGTTAGATATTGTGTCTTATACAAGTCGTCCGATTCCAATTCTTTGTTGATATCTGCCTCGTCCATATCCGATTAAAAGAAAAGCACCTGATTATATGCGGAATGCACTGTATCTAATTCCGTCATCTTTGTTTCCAAGAACTGAAATGCCACTATCTTCTCTTCTCTTGACATTCGCTCTCCACTTTCGTTGTAAAAACATTGAATGCCTTCGTGAAGGCCGTACGGAGAACCCTCCTCTGCTTCTTGATGGCATCCATCTTTGTCGTATATCTATACCGTGCGTCTGACGATCCCCGGTATCACAGTCGCACGACGTCGAAACAAGGTAAAATTATATTCCCGACTTTTAGAGGTCCTGTCACGGTCGCCACAATGTTAAATGTTTATCGGGCTCTCAATAATACGTACACGAGTTCACACAATAAGGAAAGAGTTTTATTTATACCTTAACGAACAAAAGTAAAAGATACATTTCTTATCAGGTTAGGCACGTCGCGATTGCTCTCGCGGTCTCCGTGCTACTGCCCGCGCCCTCCAACGAGGTTTCCCCTCTCCTAACACGTCCGCTCGCGCTCGTCTTATGTTTTACAAAGGGTGTCCAAGACATCCCGCTCTACCTTCCAGGACAAGAATAAATAAAAATAAAATAAGTATAAGAGAATAATTGTAATAGAATAATTTTTATTCTTCCATATAAGAGAAATAATTTAATGATAATAAATAATAATAAATATAATATAAATATAAAACAAATAATAAAAAAATATAAAATAAAAATGTAAAATAAATATAATATAAATATAAAATATAAATAATAAATATAAGAAATTAAGAATACTTATTAACAATTCTATTTTTAAATAAAAAACGGGAATTACAACTTTTGAGGCATATTGAAATGTTGGTTTTGTCATTCTTACAGGCGATGTCTTTAGAAAAAATATATATTAACACACTATTAATCAATGGAAAAATTATGATAATATCATTACATCTCTTTTTTATCGTCGTGTAAATACTATGTTAAATTGCTTTTCTGATTAGATAGTGATTTTCTATATGAATTTTCTGCTGTCATAAGAGCCAGATGCTCACATGTCACTGCCATAGTGCGAGCAGTTTTGTTATGAGCTCTTAAAGCGTATTTCATTACACAAATTTAATTTAATGTCTCAATGGACATATTATTTTTTTTCTCGTTTTCGCATGTGGAATTATAGAAAATACACCTTCAGCTTCAGCGTTGGAATAAGGGAGAGATCTTACAACGCTTAAAAGCGATCGTAAATTTGGAAAACGAATTTTATTGTCTATAGAATATAATCCGATTTGTATCCACATATCATCGAAGAATAATTTCGACCAGTCGACTTTTGTAGGTAGATCGACTTCATATAAAGATTTCCATTTATTTCGCATTTCATTTGCATCAACTAATTTTCCTAATCTGTGATTAACCTGCAGTACTTTAAGAACCGTGGACTCTCGATTATACTGAAACAATGCAATTTTGTTATCTAAAACAGCAACTCAATGCAAAAAGTTATCTATAAAAAGTTATATATTGGAAGACGGTCGCAAATTTGTTCACTTGCTTTTACACAAATTTGCAAGCAATTTTTTCGAATAAGATCGACATCTATTTTAGAAAAAATTTTCTAGATCTGGATGTTAAAATCCCTTATTTTAATCTCAATAAAATGCGTAATTATGTTAAAGATATCAAGCCAAAAATTACCCACAGCAACGTAGTATATAAAATAAATTGCAATAACTGCGATGCATCATATGTACCACACAGACACTTATATTACAGTAATTGATAAACTTTCGAAACTTTAAAAAACGCGCTTATTTGACAATATGTTTGACAATATATTTACGTTTTCATGGCTCATATTTTGACTTCTCACCTTGTCACTTTGGAAAGATACGTTATTATCTCGTGACATGTCAACGAGACCAGTTCGTTAACGCATATCAAATTTATAGTTACGTATCTTATAATCGAGTGTATCAAGCGTGGGCTCTTCGCGACATCACCAATATCAACTCAGTGCATTTTATGTAAGCAACACTACTCTTATGTTCTATCTCCGTGTGTACCTCTCTCGTCAATTATGACCACATGTTATCTTTCCTTTTTAAATACAGATATCTTTAAGCAAAAGTTTCTGACATGTTTTTATACTCCATCTCCGTTACTTTCTGGTCCAACTGGGGAGAATAAACATCTTGGAGATGCAAGGCTGCATAGAAGCTTTTAGATTATATACATTTATGTCGAAATTGACGTGAGAAATAATTATTCATATTTATATCGAACTTTTTGCCTTTGACTTTCACTCTGTATATTTATTACCCGTTGATGCTACTGCGAACGTAACCATATATTATTATCCAGCTTTTTCAATATCTATATATTTTTTCTTTTTTCGGTTGACATGCTTTATTCGGTAATCGTTTAGTTTTTAATTATATAAAACCGTAAGTGGTTGATTTTTATTTTAATAGTTGTTTCTTGATTTTATCTTTCTTATTTATTGTATATTGTAAAGCTTTTATATCTCGTTTTATTTTTTTCTTTTACATTTTAAAAACCTTTTATTCTAAAATTTCCCTTTTAAAAATAAGTGATCAAGAACCCGCTGCTAAGAAACTGAAGTTGGGTAGACGGAAACAATTCCAATATCAACGGTTCGATGATAATCCTTCGTGGGGAATCTGGGTGAAGGATATTCCTGATGATCTTTACAAATTTTTCTGTTTGGCCTGTCAAACGTCATTAGTTTGTGGCCTTTCAGAAATAAAAAACATTCATTAAGCACGTATAATTTAAATAATATGAAAAAATTAAATCCAGAGTTTGGAAGTGATTTGGAATTGACAACTTTCTCTGTTAAAGAAATCAATCCAGGACAATCTGAAACTCAACACGTTTGAGGAGAGAATTTCAATTTTAACGAACGAGTTAAGGTTGCAGAAATAAGATTAGCGACCTTCTTTGTTGAGAAGAATTTGCCATTTTGCCGTTTTCAATATCATCCGACTTACTTAATCTCATGAAAGATATTGCGAAAAAACCTGATATTTTACAGGCAATGTCTTTGGGAAAAACAGAATTAAAACACATTGTTAATAATGTCGTGTACCGTCAAGAAACACATCGAATTAGTGAAGTATTGAGAGAAAATAAATTCTCAATTTACGAAGATAAAACATCTGATATAACAAACGATAAATGGCTCTCATTAATGGTCCGTTATGTTGAACCAAAAACGTTATATGTCAGATGTGAATTATTACAAATGGTTCACTTGAATGCGACGGATTGTTCTGCTAATAAGATCTTTCAATCTTTTGAAAACGAACTATTAAAAAAGAATATTTCTCTTCGATTGATCATTGGTCTTAGTTGCGATAATTCCTCTGCAATGATAGGTAAAACTTCCTCTTTTAAAACAAAATTGATGGAAAAGAGTCCGAATCTTGTAACACTTCCATGTGTGTGCCACTTTTCAGCATTAGCAGCAAGAGAGGCCTGCGAAATAATTTCTCAAGATTGTGAGCATTTCATTAAAGGCATTTCCACATTTATTAACAGTAGTCCAAAAAGAACAGCAATTTTCCAAGATTTCCAGATGTGCTTCGAAGATTAACCTTTGAGGATTTTGAAGTATGCAGAAACACATTGGCGCTAACGCGTCACAAGTGCGTTCAGAGAATTTTAGAAATGTGGGACACATTAGGCAAATTTTTGATGGAACATGCATCTGAAAATGTTCGTTCTGCAGATAACTTGCTTTCCATTTTTCAAAATCCTTCGACGAAAGCTTATCTCTTGTTTCTTGAATATGCACTTGATATATTTAACAAATATAATGCAAAATTTCAAACAAGCAAATCTATTATTCATGAGTTACAGCTTTCGTCAATAGAATTGCTACTTTGGTTCGTTAGAAAATTTATGGAGCCTGTTTCATTAAAACCCGAAGTGTTTGGTCATATTGTTAGAACCGTGAACTTCTCTGATTGTGTCAATCATCTTCCTTTAGAGAAAACAAATTTTGGTTTTGAATGCAAAGAATATCTGCAAGAGCAAATAAATCAGAAAATTTTGTCTAAAATATATGTCGATCTTATTCGAGAAAATTGCTTGCAATTTTACGTAAAAGCAAGTGAACAAATTCGTGACCGTCTTCCAATCGACGATAACTTTTGCATTGTGTTATTGTTTTTGATAACAAAACTGCATTGTTTGAGTGTGATCGAGAGTCCACGGTCTTTAAAGTACTGCAGGTTAATCATAGATTAGGAAAATTAGTCGATTCAAATGAAATGCGAAGTGAATGGAAATCATAATATGAAGTCGATCTACCAACAAAAGTCGACTGGTTGAAATTATCCTTCGATGATATGTGGTGTGACGTTGCCATCCCGCGCGCGCGTCCGCCGAGTTCCTCCCTAATCGCGAAGCGCGGACCGAAGAGCCGCAGCAGGCGAAAACTAGCGAGAACCGTGCCGCAGCCTCCAGAGAGGCGTCTGTTATCGTTGATTTCTTTCGAGAGTTATAGATTTTTTTTTTGTACGAGCGAAGTTACAGAGTACGGAGTTACAGAGGCGCAATTGGTGGGCAGAGGAGAAAATAGAGCACGGCTATCGGCCAAGAGTCATGGGAGATCATGGGAGGATATCGAGCACGGATCGAGAGCGGAAAACATGGAGCCGGGAGGAAAACCCGAGGCAAGACCCGTGGCATCCGGCCTGAGGGAAATCAGCTGTGGAAATTTGGCGCCGGCCCTGTACAACGGGCCTTAGCAAAATAATAATCGCAATACTGCGGGTACCCGCACTCCCGACATGGCCTTGAGCGGGCCGCTTAAGGGTGCTTTACACGGTGCTGCTTTTATTCGCTTTGAGGAAGCTTCTTAATTTGTCAGCGAATTCGCTGGTAAAAACTTCTTCTAGACGCTCGTTTTTTATTCGCTAGCGTCTAAAATTCTGAAGTCGTGGCGTCTAGTGGTCGCTGCGACAAAGTTGAACATGTCCAACTTTAACGCTCTCGTCAAGCGAATAGCTGGACGACTTTAGCAGCAGCGTCAAAAGAAGCTCCGTGTCAAGACGGTAGCGAATAAATCATCGGGCGACTGGCAAATAGTTCGGCATTCTGCGCATGCGCGAGATGGCCAGCTGACAACGTTTCATCATCCAGGAGACGTACGTGTGTGTTTGGTGCTATAATATTGTTTTCCTACTTGTGGAATTTTCTTCTCTTTCATTTTTGCGTCCAGAATGGCGCCAAAATTAGCAAGACTGAAGAACAGTGAAATATGTATATTTCTCGAGGTTTTGGAAAATTATCCAATTATTTGGAATATTAAACTGAAGGACTATTCAAACAAACCCATGCGAAATGGACAGGTAGCAATGATGTTAATCGACCTTGAAAAAAAGAATTTGAAGATGTGCGAAGAAGAATTCCGAGGTAAGTTCATTCTCTTATATCATAATTTTGATTAGGAAGGAAACATTATTCTCTAAAGTAAAATAATAGCTTTTCGTTAAAAATGAAGAAAACGTAACAAAATTTGTTTTTAATTTATTTACAGTTAAATAAATTAAAACTATGGTCTAAATATAGTAGATCTTAGAGAAACAGTTACGATTTTTTAGGAATAAACTTAAAATATAAAAATCTAACCTCTATATATGCATATTTGTTGTACAGATTTTTGAAGGCTGCAAACAAAATTCTAATTTATTTACAGTTCAAAAACTCTTAACTATGGCCTAAATAAAAGATCATGGAGGCATTTATTTTCTGACTTGTGTATTGTGCTAGTGCATTTCTGTCTATACTGATTTGTAAAGGTTGCACATAATTTAACTCAATTAATATAGGGCTATTTATAGCAAATAAAATAACTTTCACTTTCACAACTAGACGTGACAGTTATGCTGTAAGCATGGCCTACAGTGTATATAATGTTTTTTTTAATTTTTATTATTTATTTCTTTTGTATACTTTTTTTTTGGACATGTTCTGTTATTGAAAATAATAATATTTTTGTTTTCATGAAGGAAATTTATAAAGCCAAAAATTGCTTAAGAATTATAAAAGTAATTTAATAAGATAAATAAAGATATTCTATTGTAAATAACTAGTAATGCTTGGAAAATTATTGACTTAAAACTTCGTTTTTATTTTTACAGCACGCTTTAAGAGCATTAAAGACACATACAGGAATGAACTTAAAAAGGTGAATAATAGCAAAAAAAGTAGAACAGACCCAGATTCTTTGTATATTCCCAGATTGATTTGGTATGATCAAGCGGATTCTTTCCTACGAGAAGTCGTCAGTACAAGGAACTCATCATCGAATATGATAAGATTTATTGCTTTTAAACAAATATAATATCTGGATAAATGAATAAAATCATTTAATATCTTTAAATCTATAGAATAAATGGAATCTTTAACTATTATTCAGTAGTCTACCACAGTGCAAAGGAAAATAAAATCATCAGAGCATATTGTATGCTAGATGGCTTTTTACGAATTTTCTATCATATACAGATAGAAATATACATGTATATTATAGTCAAATCTTCCTTCCAATCTTCTTCAACTGCCAGGGAAGTGCTCCTTCCTCAAAAAAGTATTCAGCATACCATTTTCTTATTTTTTCTGCATCAAAACTATAATTGTTAGAACTTCTTAGATTAACAACTGCTAACTCTCCCACTTGTCCTCGCCACTGTCCTGGAATAACATTTCTAGTAGCTGTGTCTTCTACATCAATAGATTTGGTAGGTATGTTGATGCCGAAGTCTGCCTGAGCCAATTATGGATTGCACATGCAGCCCAAACAATTTTGTCCACCCTGTCAGGCGTCTAGTTTATTGCACGCAAGAACACACCAAATCTCCATACCAAGATACCAAAGGTGTTTTCAGAAACACGTCTTGCTCGAGATAATCGATAGTTGAAGATAAGTTCTTCTTCACTGAGTAATCTCCTGCTGTAAGGTTTCAAGAGATTGAAACGCAGAGGGAACGCATCATCTCCAACAATCACTGCATTTTCTGGGAGACCAATTGACTTATTCTCCAATCCCTGATTGAGTTTTGAATCTCTGAAAACAGTACTGTCACTTGCTCGACCATTTGCTCCTATGTCAACGAACGTAAAGTTGTAGTCATCATCTACCATAGCAAATAAAATAATGCTATATGTTCCCTTATAATTGAAGAATTCAGAGCCACTATTGGCTGGGCGTATTATCTCGAAATTTTCCGTCGATGGCGCCCGCGCAATTAGGAAAGTTCCATCGTGTTTCATATCCTTTCATTATGCGCTTCCATTCTTCTGATGTAGATGGTGCCTGAAAAAAACAATGTAAATTGATTAAAAAATTGAGTTTTTATTAATATGTAACAAAATATCTTATTCATTGGCAGAATGAAGATCGTGGTGATCCAGTAAGAGAGAGTCAAGAAGAGTCTTCTGAGGAGTTTGAAAATGATGACACTGAGCTGACCCAGCACTTGGAAATTCCCAAGAAAAAGAATAAAGACAATATCATAGATGAGACAACAAGCAATATCATTCCGGAGCAGAAAAGAGATAATGAAGCCGATCAGAAAAGACGCAAAATATCGGATGATACATTGAAGAAGATCACTAAAAATAGGAAAGTTACGAAGGATCTCAAGAAAAAGCAACTGACAAGTCCAACTCTCGGCAGTAATGTACAAAACGCCATAGAGCATCTTGACAATATTGTTTCAAAGATGGAAAAAACAGAAGATGAAAATGATCAATTTGGCCGATATGTAGTTTTTCAACTCAGTTCTTTGTCTCCCATTTGGTCTGTCATGCTCAAAGGTGAAATTCAAAATGCTATTACAAAGGTTGTTTTGGAATCTCTGTCTGGCCAACAATCTGGAACTAGTAAAGTATTTCTTTCGCCCTTCCATCGACATCCTTCACAAGACGCATCAAACTATCTTTCATCTGTTTCCAGTTATCACTCCAGGCCTTCTACTCCCCACACAAGTGTCAGCCAACTGAGTGCATCACCAAATCCTTCTTCTCCATTACCATATCCTCCTCCCTCTTCATCACCATATCCTTCCTCTCCATCCCTACATCCTCCTTCCTCTCCATCATTATATCCTCCTCCCTCTCCATCATTACATCCTTCTCCCTCTCCATCACTACATTCTCCTCTTTCTCCATCACATCCTTCCCATTCTCCATATACCACGATATTGCCAAATCCTTCTCTATCCAATCAGATAATCTATAAGGCTACTGATTATATTGAAGATAAACAGTATGATAGTTGATGTTTAAATAATTAGAAAGGGAGTTTTTTTTTCTGTTGTAAAAGCCTGAACTGAAACAATAAATACTTCTTTCTTTGCAAAAATCATGTGTAACGATCCGCCCTCCGCAATCGTTTTCCCGGCCGTCATCCGCCGGAAGGCTGCCGCCTGGCGACCACCAGCCGGGCAAAATGCAGCGGCGCAATGCGCCCCGCTTAAACATACCAAAGCGCGTTCGAATCAAGCCGTTATACGGCCGGCGATATCCAACGCAAGGACCGTTGTCTCGACGCCCCGAACTATTCCGAGTACCGACGGAAAGCGCCGAGCGACGGTCCCTAGCGCCAGAATAAGCCGTAGTAATTATTTGCGCTAAACAAAACAATCGGGCACGACGGATATCGCCGAAATTACCCGACTGGGTAATTTCCCAGTATAAAAGAGCGATCCGACGCCGAGAAGAGACACTCCGTTCTCCGCTCCGATCAGAGCCCGTACGGCACCTGAGACGAACCCGAGAAACCGATAAGCTTCTCTTAGAGAGAGAAACCGAGGTTGGGCGCACCCAGCCTTCGCCGGGAGTTTACGGCATCTCCGAGGAAGCATCCTTGAAAACCTTCCCCGAATATACGAGGTCGGGCGCACCCGGTCTCCGCTGAGAGCTTTCAGCAAATATTCGAATGATCCTCTCAAACCACGCAACGACGAGATTCTACCGGTAGGGTTCACCTGCCGCTGACGGGCGTTCCCGTCGAATCGTTGCATCCCTGGATGCAGTAATTCCGATCTACGATCCTCAAGAACCGAAAGCAATATCGCCACGATTATAAACGCGCGCCTAGGCTCCGTGCCCGCGCTCCCTCTCTCGCGCCCCGCGCTCTCGCGGTGCGCGCTCTCACGGCTAGCGCTCTCGCGCTCCCGCGTGTCCGCACGCCCCACGCCTACGCTCACGTATACAACTCGCACGCTCGGCGTTTAAAGAGCCGAGGAGCGCTCGAAAAACACGACAACAACAAGCCGACCCCGCTCAATGTCCGAGAACTTTAAAATACGGCAAGTCGACTGCATTAATGTACGATCGGATAATTAAATAAAGACTGCACCGCTCGATCCGATCCGGCTCGTATAAATATATCACACGTCACGTTCACTACTGCGCTCCCGAGCACACCGGATGCAACCGCACGCCCCGCGCCTACCGCCCGCACACTGTAAATCCGCATATACATATACGGACCCGCTGTACATACGAACACACACAAACACACACGCATACACATCACCAACGCTACACACTTGTACATGCATTCTACACTTAAATAAATAATTCTTATTGTTCACTAAAAGCAAGTCTACTGTCTCGCCGACCCTTCCTCGAGCCCTGATCCCGACAGAGCAAAATCCGAGCCGCACTCGCGAAAGCGGTGTGTTATACATGTATGTTGTTTTAACTTTCTTATCTTTATTTATTATTATAGTATTTTTCAACCAAATTTTGAGTATTAAAATTTCTTCTCTTTATTCAATGGTACAAGAATTTTAAAAAATTAAAAATTTATTTCTTTTTCACATTGTTTTTTACCGTTAAGAAAACTGAAAAATATATTCTTTCTTCCTGACCATAAAAATATATATATTTCTTGAACATTCCATTGAATAGTGCTATACAAGATAATTTCCCTTTTAAAATTTAATGTACATCGTATTTAAAAATACAACTACATTATTTCCCTCAGGCATGGAAAAGTTGCACTCTCAATTTAAAAATAAAAATGTGAAAAAATATTTTCCCATCCAGTCATTTTTTTTCCTCAAAAAATTAATATTTATTTTAAAATGATAATATGAATAATGATTTTTGTAATCAAGTCCGAGATACTGTATTTCCTTCAAAATAAATAGTTTAAATTTTCTAAGACACTTTCAGGTAGTCCCACAACACTTGTTTGATTGCGTCAAGAACTTCTGGCAGAAATTTACAAATAGTGCAGGCTGCAACTCTGAAGAGCAGTTCTAGGGACTGATAAGAGTCCCCTGTGGCCAAATATCGTAGAGTAATCTCCAGTTTGGTCCGAGATGGAATGGCAAGCGGCATTAGAGTTTTCTTTTTTTGGATAAGTGGATGTATTTTCTCTAATAGCTCCTCAAATTTCTCGCACGGTAATCGCAATATTTTACGATATGCGATTGGATCCTCCAATGCTAGTTCCTTGAAGAGATTATCTAATGCTCCCTGAACTAGTCTCCTATTTATCCACTTTCGTACCCATATTCTTTTTTTTCTTTTCTGGTTTATTGCTTTTATTGCAGAATCACGAATTTCAGCTTGAAGAGCTCGTGCACAAAGCACAACAGCGGCTTGCAGTACATCATTCCGTGATGCCATGACTCTTGAGACTGGCCGTCCCCACAAAATTCTCTCCTAAACGCTTGCGACTTTATTTGTTTATCAGCAACGTGTAAATGGTTTGATGCTAGCGATTGTCAGCCAGAAATTCGCTTTGGGAGAGCGAAAAGTTGGCGATAAAAGAAGCTAGCGACAAGCGTCAAAAGCAGCGCCGTGTAGAGCACCCTTTACCGGCGTTGTCGCTTGCCGCCGCGTGATTGGCCGCGATAACACGCACCCCGCGTGCGCAGCCTTGGGAAGGCCCCGAGCCATCGATCCTGGATCGCGAGGATCCGGGAAGGAGCCTGTTACGAGCCGCGATATCGGGAGGACCTCGGACCGCCGCTGCCGTGTTACCTTTGTGACCGAATATTCGAAAAGGACAAGCCGCTATCGACCTTCCGTGACCAAGAGGACCGAGGTGCCGGTGAGGTTGCCCTCCATACTACGCCACGTCGATCGCGCCCGGGATTGCATCATTCTGTCATCGTTGCCGCAATTTTTGTGATTCTTGGTGGGCGGGCTAAGCCCGATAATTAGCGAAAAGTTAGCGGCGCGGCCACGACGACAAGTGATTTTGGTCTCCGGAGCCTTTAGAGCACAGGCCTCGTGCATGATATTTATTTGAGATTTATTTGTGAGATATCGCGATCGCGTTAACGTTACTGTCGTCTCTCTGGAGATTCGCGTCGCAAATATTTCGTTGCATGTAGATTATGCGTCGTTGTAGCGTGTCAAATGTGTGTTGTGCGATTGAGAGAGTGATTGTGCGTTGCGTGAGAGGCAAATACTTACGTTGTCGAATCCAATGCGTGAGTGTGAATGAGAAAATTGCGTCGCGAGAAAATAGCCGCCTTTGTCGGCGGGTCGACTTCGAGATTGTTCGCGTCTGTATTGAAAACCTCAAAACGGTCGGTGAGGCCGAACGACTGTAGATCGTCTTGTAATTTGACGTCGGGAAATGTCTGACGTATGATTTTTCGTCGTTATAAGAATTTCGAATCGAACACCCAGTCTCGTAAGCGTATCGCTACCGCCGAACGCGGCGAGCGTGGATTATTACGTGTCGTTATTATAATTTTTCTGTCGTCTTGCGAATCTAACTATTGTAGATGATGTTTAAACTTGAATTACGAATTCCCTTTTTTTGTCGGGTTTAACGTCTTGCCATATTACTCAGTCTATTCGCCGATTTTTGGATCCGATATTGTCGCCTACTTTATACGCTGTGTTTCTTTATTATTAGTAATTTTCTTTCTCTCACCGATTTATTCGCAACCTTACTCGTTTCTTATCATTCCGAAATCGTTTATTCAAAATTATTTCTGCTTCTGTTTTCTTCTTATTATTATTACTTTCAATCAAATCGCATTATTTTCATCTATTATCATTCTTCACGTTAATTGAATTGTATCATTTTCATGCTGTACGCTTGTTATCTTTAACTGAACATTATTCTATTCATCGTTTATCATAACCATCTTTAATTGAGGCAACTCGTAAAATTATTGTAATAAACCCGCTTTTATTTATGCTACTTATTTACTTTTTTATTTTTGCTCGTTGCCGTCTGTACGTTCGTCCGTCTTTATCGTCATCCGTATCTGTCGCCTCTTGCAAAGTTTCGCGTTCCGTCAACCATCGCCCTGCCCCTCTGCCGTTAGGCGAGCTAGCCAGCCCGTGACGATTACTGGTAATTAGCGTTCGCGCCGTTTCGTGCGATATCGCGAATGGACACTTGAAAGATCGCGTCTGGCGCCCAATTTTCGGATTCGCGTTAACCATTCGATTTTCGCCACGGCACGCGCGGAACTCAACATCAACCCGTTCCTTCTCTGCGCACTTCCCTTATCATTAACCCTTTCGCCCTTTTTGTCGGCGACTTCCCCGCTCTCGCGTTCAACGAGCGAACTCTCCGTCGTTGGGACATAGAGAAAGATCCGCGCGACGGCGAGAGCGGGACAGCAATTAAGCCCGTTCGCAACGGGAAGAAAAGTCGTTGCAGTGAATACAAATCGGATTATATTCTATAGACAATAAAATTTGTTTTCCAAATTTACGATCGCCTTTAAGCGTTGTAAGAGCTCTTCCTCATTCCAACGCTGAAGCTGAACGCATATTTTCTATAATTCCAGATGCGTAAACAAGAAAAAGAAATAATATATCCATTGAGATATTAAATTCAATTTGTGTAATAAAATACGCTTTAAGAGCTCATAACAAAACTGCTCGCATTATGTAGTCTCGCAATAACACGTGAGCATTTGGCACTTATGACGGCAGAAAATGTATATAGAAAATCATTAAGTAATCAGCAAAGCAATTTAACGTTACATTCACATGATGAAGAAGAGATATGATGATATGTAATATTACGTAATATTACTTTATATATTATTTTATATTTATATTTATATTTATATTTTTTATATTTATTTATTTATTGTTCGCGAGCGCGTTTTAAGATTGTGAAGGAGCGGTCAATGAAGAATGTCACGAAAAATAAAAGTTAAGGATCACCACACGTAAAGTACAAAATTCACTTTAATAAACACAAAATAAAGTTTAACTATTTTACAAATTTACAATGAGATGAGAAGGCGTAAATCGCATTCGTGGTAACTAATAGATTCGCGAATACTTAAATGGTTTAAGTCACAAATGTAGCTTAAATCACGAATTTTCTAAGTATAAGGCGGTTGTACAATTGCGGTTTTCTACGGTTTTAATTGTTGCTGAAGTGCGAGCGAAAGCTAACAGGCGCCCGTCGCCGGTGGGCGCGTCTTTTATTAATTTGGCCGAAGGACTGTCTTATCGCTTTCCTCCAATTGATTTGGAGGAATTTGAAAGAATCTAAGGTGACCCCGGGGCGCCGCGCTTTATTGGCTGCCAGTGGGCCCTATGAATTATTCGCGCATCTGCCATGCGCGAGGTGCGCGTCAGCGTGCGTGATCGATAATTGACGGCACATGCAATGCCTTCGCGCATGCTCGCGCTATCGAAATCGATCGACTGACGGCTAAAGGCCGTTTGCGGTGTTTATTTTTATTCATGTTTTTTTTGTAAAGAAAGAAACTAATGTTACTTATGTTTCTTACTTATAGGAAAATAAGATAAGAGGACGGAAAGTTCGAGAAGCCAACAAAAGGAAAGGTCGTCGTTTATACACAACTAAGAATTTAAAAGATACCAAGAATAATCATTTAGATATTTAAACAATGCTTGCACCGTTAACGAAAATGTGCAACAAAATGTGCTATCTCGAACATTTATTTATATTTTATATTTGACATTTATATTATATTTATTTTTCATATTTATTTTTTATATTTTACATTTATATTATATTTATTTTTTATATTTATTTATTTTTTATATTTGACATTTATATTATATTTATTTTTTATATTTATTTTAGTAAATATACAGATTAACATACCCACCTCCATTGATCTTGTTTGACATTGACATATGTTGTCAAGGTCACTGTCCTGAGTAACATTCAAGAGGTTTTAGCCGTTGCTCGTTGTTAAAAAGTTATGCAATTTTCAGACACCATGTACGTTTTATAAAATGAATCTCTATCAGATTTATTCATTTATGTGTGGTAAGTTGAAGGCGTGGGCGGGGCCCCTCCCCCTACACCCCATCCGGAAAAAACTAACTTAACCTTGAAGCCGGAGGCTCCACCGGCCGAACCAGCGGCGGAATCAACGGCGGTGGTCAGCAGCGGCCAGAAGCAGCGTGAGGCATCAACCGAAAGCCCGGTGTCGGAGACATCCGGCATCAAAGGAGACGACCGGGGCAAGGTCGCAAAACCGAGGAGATATCGTGCGATCAGCAGGGAAGTGGGAACTGGCCCGGAAGGAGAGGTCCTTTTTAAAAACTTGCTGGAGGCGGTCGACGATTCGGACTCGTCGGGCGGAGAAGGGACGTCCACCCGCGTTACATGTAAATATTAGTTTTAAGATTAGATTTAGTTTGGCTCAAAGAGCATAAAAGTGTAGATGGTTATAGATGTAATTATCTACACTCTGACATAGTAACTACACTTTTGTTTTCACAAGGCAGGGTCCTTAAGGTTTCGAGGCGCGGTATGAAACGCGCAATATTCGTTAGGTTTTCTTTGACCGCTAATAGTTTCGGCTATTAAGTATTCTTATGGTCATGACCCCGAGAGTAAGTCGGGAGAGTTTAGTTTGTTGTCGGTTTTATTTAGTTTTGCGGATGAAAAGAACAGTTTTTCGAGTGAATTTTATGTTCTACAATATCGATCTCATTAGCTTGAGTACTTATAAGTACGAAGTACAGATAAGTGCAATAGCTATAGGGGGCGATCCGCACCTTTATGTTAATAAGGTGCACTCTTCAGTTTATATCATTATAAACAACAAAAATAAGCATTTATTTAGTTATGTAAGCGTTTTACGTAGGATTAGTTTATTTATTATGTTATTTTTGTACCGCATAATATGTGCGAGTATGTGCGTGCGAACAAAGGCAGGGCGCATTGCGCATGCGCCAGCGGGCGCCAGAGTAGGGATGGCGTTAGAGTTGGGATAACCTCTATATGGGGGCGTGCGCAAGAGCCTCGGAAGCTCTTTCTTCCGCGAGCAACCGATGAGATAACATCGAGCGCCGATTACGCGATATATGAATATCCGTTAAAAAAAGTAAAAAATAGAGTTCCGCGACGCGAGCGTGATCGTGTACATGTCAAGATTGTGTGAATGTGTGATTTTATATGAAACAATATTTTTCTTTAAAATATATATTTTTTTTCTAACATTAACACGTCTTTATGAACTTTACTTACCTTTTGTGAATTTATCCTGGTTCCTAACCGATTCGGATAATAAAGTGTCCAGCGGAGACCTTAACTAAAAAGGATTAAGTGTATTAAACTGCTTGTGTAACAGGAAGTGCGACTTACCTGTTCACTCCCTCGTTGTTCTGTCTGGAGGTGATCCTGGTGGTCCAGCGGGTAGTCCGACATTCTGAGCGTTGATCTGTGGCGGCTGCATCTGAAACAAAAAAGAAAGGGATTAATCGGGGCATAAGCGAGGCTACAAAGGGGAATATCTACAACGCACCTGATTGCGTCATCCGTGCAGGTCCTTGCATGTCCGGCGGCCATCTTGGATTCTGGAACTGCGGACAAAGAGGCTGGCGTGGTGGGGGTATAACGGCTTTCTACTGCGCAGTAACCTTGCTTGTTGGCGGACAAACAAGCTGGCGACCGAAAAACAAGGTAGGAGAACCTTTATTAAATAGAGTACATGACACTCCGGTCACCGACCGTCCAGTCACAACCTAACCTTGAAGTCGGAGGCTCCAATTCATCCCGACGTCGACGGTTTCAGGGAGAAGCCGGGCGAGGTTCGCGAGATGGAGGTACCAAGGAGCGAATCGGGGGTGACGGCAACGAATGAGTATCCCGAGGAGATCCGAAAGGCGGAATCGATGGACGATTCCGTAGCCGAGGGGGAGGCCGAGAAGACGGCTAGCTGCGAGGCCGAACAAGGCAAGAAGGAGACATCGATGGAGGAAAACAAAGGTCAGGAGGACTTGCCTTTGTCACAGTCAACATTGAAAATATAGATTATAAGAGCGTTTTGTTATTTTACATTACTAGCTTTATAGAAAGAGTTAGTTTATAATAGTTTTCTTTGTTGATAAACAGCGGTTTCTCTTTGTTCCGATTCTTTTTGTTATTTATTATACCGCTGTTTGTAATCAAGCGCTAGTCACGCGTACCATTGTCACAGAGGGTTTTTAGTAATTTTTCTTTTGTCCGAGAGACAGCGGACTGGCCATTGTTCCGATTCTAAGACTGTCTATTTTATTTTCTTTGTCCGGAGATGTGTCCGGCAACACGACAAGGCTGATTAATGCGTTATTTTATTTCATTTTCTTTGTCCGGAAATGCGTCTGGCAATAAGACGCGATAAGACTGATTTCTTTTTAAGTTATGAGAGCATTGTTTTGTTACCGCATTGCGGGATATTCTTTTATTTCTTTGTTACACGTACGAAACGAGCGATGTCGTTTGCTCGCGTGTAAGAAACTGTTGCGAAAACAAGAAGTCTTTGTTCAAACAAAGGCGCTTTGTTATCGAGTGAGCAAGTGCGTATGCTTGTGTGTCCGCGAGAGACACAATGAGAGAGAGAGAGAGAGAGAGAGAGAGGGAGAGGGAGAGGAGCGACCGCGCATGCGCGGCGTTGCGCACAGGCGTCGAGCCGCCGAGCGGCGAACAAGAGAGTAGGGAGACTATAAAGCGGCGTGCAGAGCGTGAGAGAAGGCTTTTTTCCACGGCGAGGAAAGACAGTATGAACGGTCCCGCGTTTCTTAATTTCGATACACATGTTAGTGCGTAGTAGAAGGTGTTATCGCGTACGTGTCGGTACATGTCATCCTGTGATAATATCTGTAAGAGGAGAATATATATAAATATATTTTGTTTTTAACAATTTTATATATATAAATATACAAGTGTGTGACTAATTGCAACCCTGATTATCGCAATTATACTTACCTGGTGTGCTTTCCGACGTGTCCTGACGGTTATCCGACAGCGATCCAGCTGCAACGACAATCTGAAAAACGAGGAAAACGTTAATTGGTGAAAAATCGCGTCAAAACGCGTAAAACGGGGAATAGTAACGAGTAACGGTTATTGCGTCAGCCGCTACGACACAACGGCTAAGCGAACAAAGGAAAGGGGGCGTGGCCTGTGTGACCGTTGGCGGCCATCTTGGCGGCGTGATCGTAAGACAATAGCAAGGGGCGTGTCCATCGAGAGACAGAGACCGGGTTGAACAAAGGACCACAGCCAAACAAAGAGGACAAAGGTGGAACATCGAACAAAAGAACGGCGTGAAACAAAGGAACGGCATAAAACAAAGGACCGAAGCCGAACAAAGGGGAGCCGTAAGACAAGAACGAGCTTCCGACAGAGCGGGACAATAGATCCGGCGTTCGAACAAAGGACAACAAAGGACCGAGAGGCCCGGACAAAGAAAACCTTGTTCGTTACGGTTAAACGAACTGTCGACCGTATATTCAGGTAGGAGTGAAGCCGGAGGCTTCAACCGACTTACCCGGCACGTGTTCCAGCGGGGAGGAGGTCATGTCAAAGATGCAGGCCGCATCGCAAAAGGGGACCCCGATAGATGAGGAGCCGATCCCGGGTCAGGAGATCGTAGAGAGGTCGACGGACGAGGGGCGAGTCGAGGAGGCGACAACTGAGAAGGTGGAGACCAGCGACAACTGAGAAGGTGGAGACCAGCGACAACTGAGAAGTTGGAGACCAGCGACACGAGCGTGGTCGAGCAAACGGCGCCGGAAGAGAAACAAGCGTCGGAAACAACGCCGTAGGCGAGGCGTTGTAAGTAGTTTTAAGGTCATAGAATTTAAGTTTGGTTCCTTGTACAGGTTAAGTTTATATCATTTTTGAGGTATACGTACCAAATGACGTATCGGGCATTAGAGTGTCAGTTGTTTTGTTCTGTTATACCGCGTATGAGCGGTAATTATTTATTTTATTCATCTAATCCTTTGTTCGCCCGAGAGAGATACATTTTCTTTGTTTTGTATGGCGAGTAGAGCCAATAGATTTTAGTTATACCGCGCATGGGCATTGTTTATTTAGTTTGTTCGTTCAATCCTTTGTGTGCCCGAGAAAGGTATATATTTTTCTTTGTTTCGTAAGGCGAATAGAGCCGAGCGGAGTTTGTTTGTTATCAGCAAGACAGAGTCTTGAAAAAATCTACGTTGTGAAGGGCGCGCACAACGGTGCATTGTGTAGTTTATTTTCTTTATTGGTTGTTCTTTTGTTGCGGGCACGATGCCTTAGTGTAAAGCGCGAAACGAGTATTATTTATTTGTACGTGTCATTTACGCACGGAATGCGCTTTGTATGCGATTAAGAAGTATACATATATAATTTTATACGTAGAATGTAAGATTTAGTCAGTAGTCACCTCCTATGTACAAAGAGACGCAGTTCTCCGAGCGAGACAAAGAGAGCGAAGTAACGCGCATGCGTCGAGCCGCCGAACGGCGTAGGAAGAGTGGGGAGACAAGGATAAGATGGCGTGCGGAGAGAGACTCGAGGCTTTTTTGTCTCGGGCTATTGAGAGAGTAAGTTGCTCGTGAATAAATACGGAAAGTCACCCGACGAGTAGTTCGCGTAAATATCCGATCATAGGATTATTAATATCTTTTCTTGTGATAAATCGTCCGTAATTAGTGCGTTCTCGAGAGATACGAGCGTTTAGCTATATCGCACGCGACGGACTGAGAAAATTGTGATGCATAAGTGAGTATTAAGCCAGTTGCAACCGAGTACCTGTACAAGCGAAGATATAAGCAATAAAATATATTTATTTTATATTTTATATGAAAATTAAATATCGTGAGACGTTTATTTGCACACCCATCCGCGAAAAATCGTGATCCTGGACATCTTCCTCGTCGGTATCTGTGCGCGGCGTATCCTGATGACCTGGGGCGCTTATCCGGATTCCTGGAACAGAGAAGAACATCGGGAAGTAACGTGGAATAGCGCACGGTGCGTAAAAAACGTTAAAAAGCTTGAAAAACCGTATCGCGTAATCAGCGACCGTTATTGCGTCAGCCGGCGTATGATGCAGTAACTTGTGCGGGAACAAAGGAAAGGGGCGTGTCTAAAGTGACCGTTAGTCGCGTGATCCCGTAACAAAGGGATAGGGGGCGTGGCTACTGCGACGGTTAGTGACGCGATACTTGGAGAAGGGATAGGGGCGTGGCATAGGCTCCGACAAAGGAACAAAGGCCTGACGGTGAAACAAAGGCCTGGGAGTGGAACAAAAGAACAAAGGCCTGACGGTGAAACAAAGGCCTGGGAGCAGAACAAAGGCCAGCATCCAAAACAATGGGACAAAGGCCTATTAGCGGAGAACGAAGACAACAAAGGAATCGGAGGCCGATTCAAGCTGGAACCTTGTCTGTTGGCGGAGAAACAGTCTGGCGACCGTGTTACAAGGTAGGAGAACCTATCTAGTTTATCTAAAGCAAACTCTCGTAGCGGGTCTCTCCGGTTACAGGAGAACCTAACCGAAACTATCCTAAGCGAACTCTCGTATCGGGTCTGTCCGGTTACAACCTAACCCATTTCTAGAGGTGAAAAAATAAAAAAATACTTCAGTCCGAAACGAGATCTATGTTTCTACAATTCCATATAGGTTAGCAACTTTCCACACGAAGCAAGGTCTACTCCCATCATCCATCCCCTGCTTTCAGTGCGAGACGAGGTTTATGTTCTTACAATTCCACATGGGTTTGCAACTTTCCACGCGAAGCAAGGTCTACCCCCATCATCCCCTGCTTTCAATGTGAAACGAGGTCTGTTTCTACATTTCTGCATAGGTTTGCAACTTTATGTCAAGGCCAAGGTGGTTCTGTGGTGCTCCCCTAAAAATAAATAATTACCAAAATACATTTTATAAAACGTTCATGGTGTCTGAAAATTACATATAATTCATGGAAATTCTTTTCTTAAATAATTTTTTAATAAACAACAAGCGACACTTAAAACTTTTGCAGGATACGCAGGATAGTGACCTTGACAATATATGTCAATGTCATTGACTTTATATTTTGTTTCGTAAATAATTCAAATTGTTGCTATATCTTGGAAAGTATTGATCCTAGAACCTTTTTATTATTTTTCCCGCGTTCCTCGTCAAAAATGCCTCCACAACTCAGTCAAAACGTGGCACCAAAGTTATGGGAATCGTGCCCAGAACTCCTCCGATTATGACGCGAAAGAGCGCAAGATACGACGGCTGTGCCAAAAATTGACAACGACGCGACGAATAAGCGCTACGTTGAACTCGCGCTAAACGCCGTGAGAGAGGACGGGGCGAGGTACCGCGAAAACATCGAGAATATTACGTCACGATTGAGAAAGGACACAGATGAATTACAAAAGGGCTTCCTCATGCTGTATTCGAATATCGAGAAGGTCGATAACGCTAAAGATAAATTATTACAGGATTTGCAGAAAACCGTGAAGAACTGGAGGAGAAGTCGATGTCGGAGCAGCTGTTCGAGACGATGATAAAATCATTGCGACGAGATATCGACGGAATAAAGCGCGGCGACAAAGTGAAACCCGCGCGACGGCACTGAGATCGGTACAAAGCTGTCTCTCCGTGACGACTAGGCATTAGAATGAGCGTCGAGAAACAAAGGCTCGTGGAGGAGTTACACGCGCCCGCGAGAAAAAACTTTCCGCGTCGCCGCGTCATAGTGCGCTAATACGACTTGTGGGAAGCGGACGTGGTCGAGATGCGCCCTTACACGCGAAACAACAAAGGCCACAACTACATACTCACCGTTATCGATGTGCTGAGTAAATACGCGTGGGCCGTACCGCTAAAGAGCAAAAGCGGAAACACGGTTGCACGAGCGTTATCTAAGATAATGCGCGACGTTCGAAACATTTTCAAACATGGACAGAAAAAAGGAGTTTTACAACGCCGAAGTGCTAAAGATTACGAAGAAACGTAAAATCAGTCATTCGACGTATTCGGTGATGAAGTCGGTCGTCGAGCGATTCAATCGCACGCTCAAGAACGTCATGTGGAAGTACTTTACGCTAAACGGAACGTACAAATGGATCGACGCGCTGCCCCGTTTGCTGTCCTAGTATAACGAGCGTAAGCATCGAGCTATCGGAATGCGACCTGTCGACGTTATATCGGCCAAAGCACTCTTGTCCACGGTGTACAGGAACGTCAAGATAGCCGCTCCGAGAAGATTCAAGGTGAACGGTAGGCGTCAGGAAGTTCAAGACTATATTCGAGAAAGGTTACACACCTAACTGGATCACCGAGGTTTGCCGAATCGCCAAAGTACAACGAACTTATCCCGTGACGTATCTGCTAACAGATTCTCGAAGAGAATCGATAGCCGGAAAATTATACGAACACGAGTTACTGCGCGTTTCCGATCCCGATGTTTATCTCGTAGAGAAAGTACTGCGTCGAAAGGGTAACAAGGTCTACGTGAAATTGGGAATGGACAGTTCGCACAACTCTTGGATAAATAAGGGAGCTGTATTATAACTTATAATGTGTTTATTTTTAAATATGGTAAAACTCGAATAAACAATACATTTTTCTTACAATGATATTTTGTATTTTATTGTATACGTATTTAAAAAATTAGAATTTCACTAAGATATGCATTTCCTGATATTTTTTTTACAACTGTATCGCGTAATGTCATCATGGGAGAGTATCGGTCGATTCGGGTGCGACGATCGTTTGTCGTCGTGCGGACGGAGCGCCATCTTCGATTCCGAGACCGTCTACACCGCGTGTAACTTGGATCTTATACAGGACTGTGTAACGGTGCGACAAGCCACCGTTCCTAAATTGTAATAAAAATATATTCGCCTGGCTTGCTTTCTTTCTTTCTTTCTCCTGCTCTCTCGCTTGCACACTCGCTTTCTCGCTTGCTTACACGCGCTCTCGCTTGCACGCTTGCTGTCTCGCTTGCTCGTCCGCTCTCACACTCGCCCACCCAGGCCTCGAGCAGTGGGAGAACCCAGGAATGCGATCGGGCGGGTATATAAGGCGGCCTGGCTGACACACCGACACCAGATCCCATCCAGCGATCCTAGCAGGAGCACGATCCAGTCTTAGCTACCAGTCCGCATCGAGGTGTTTCTCGATTCCGTCGAGAGTATCCGGCATCCTGATACCTGTCCGCGTCGAGGTGTCTCTCGACCCCGCCGGGAGTATCCGGTACTCCGCTACCTGACCGCGTCGAGGCGTTTCTCGACTCCGCCGGGAGTATCCAATATCCGCTCTTACCGCGAGCTGACGTGGAATTCAGCCCGGTCCGTGTTTCGTGCCGTCCTTAGAATACGCACCGCTTGCTTCGGTCTTCGGACCATCCTGTATATAGCGCCGCCTGTCGCGGCCTGCGAGCCGCCTGGTATATTCGCCGCCTGCTTCGATCTTCGGACCATCCTGTATATAGCGCCGCTTATCTCAGCCTGCGAGCCGCCCGGTATATTTGCCGCCTGCTTCGGTCTTCGGACCGCCCTGTATATAGCCTCGCTTACGTCGCTTCAAACACGCATGCTGCATGTACATATGTATGTACATGCAGCATATACATCTATATCTACATATATATCTATATCTACATATATATCTATATCTGTAAAATAAACTCTGTTTCACGAAACTGAGTTGTTAACGTATACCGGAGTCTCCCCTTCTCTCGAACTCTGACGCCGGTGAGCCGGTCCGAGAAAGGCGACCGCGTTACAATTGCTTTCGCGTCATCTCGATCTCTCGTCGTAGACACCGCGCGTAATCCTCGAACGTGATCTTACTCGACGCTACTCTTGACACCTTTGCTCTTCTTCGTATCCTTCTTACCGTCGACTCGCAACGCGTACATCTTCGCTCTAAGTCCGACGAATTCCGTCATGATCGCACCGTTGTTCCCGTTCTTCATCAAACCCTGACACATTTTTGTACGCGGAATACCGTAAGCGTTATCGACCGCGTAATCGCTCGCGTAATCGAACCTATCGATATCTCTCTTTAAATTCTCGTACACATCGTCGCATTCGATGATGTATGTGAGACTACCCGTGTCGGTGTACATGACTTTACATTTGTCTCCGTACAACGGTAACATGTACTCGTAGTGAAATTCGTACAAACGGATCTTGGATATGTCGACGATACACATACCGACGTAGATCGGTTTGTCGAGCTTCATCGAGTGCTTGCGCAATTCCACGGCGACGAGATTTTCGGAAAAGACGCTTCTACTGCAAAAGTTCGGTTTAGAAATCATCGCCTCCGCGCCGTATCTTCCGTCCCATTGAGTCACAAGTCGTACGTCCAAGTGATTACGCACGTTTTCCATGGTTTCACCAAACACCGCGTTGTTCATCAATTTGTACAAATTTTTCTCGAATTCGTTTCTCGCGCGAGTTCGTAATCGTGTGTTAAGTTTGATGTATCCGCGTAACCATGGAGATTGCGCGAATCGCAGTATTCGGTGAATCTTCGTCACGCGTAAGCCGTGTCGAACGCATTGCTGAAAATTACGATAGTACGTAACGTAGCGGTGCTTATCGTAAAGCGTCGCCAGGAGTTTATCGCTCCGTTTTCCGGGCGGCTTATCGCGCGTCGGGCAGAACGGCAAGTCGGCGTGAGAATCATGAAGGCCTTAAGGATACGCAAGGTCGACCTCCAGAATGTAACCGATAAGCGATTCCGATGTCACAGACATTATATCGAAGTTCGCGATGTCGTCGACCCATTGAAAATCCGCGTATGGTGACGGCTAACACATCTCCCAACCGTACAAATTGTTCACGTCGAAATACATCAGTTACGACGACAGTTGCGACGGATCGTAGGGGGGAGGTGCTATGAAAGGGACAGGTTTTGAAAGGGACAGGTTTTGAAAGGGACAGGTTTTGAAAGGGACAGGTTTTGAAAGGGACAAATCATTTTGCAAAACATCTGAATGTATCACGCGTGAAAGTTATTTTGTATGTAGTGACAACACTGTCACCTAGTCATTTAACGCAAACTTCACGACGCTGTCATTCATAACAAAATTGTAAGCCGCGTTGACATATTTTCGCAACTATAAGTAAAATTTTCGCCATATTTTTGTGTTCTATTTGAGATATAATTATATAAATAAACGTGTCTTTTTACCTACAAAATTTCGTTAAACATCAAATTGCAATAGGAAAAATTTAAGGAAAATTAGACTGATTCCTTTGTTTTGTTTTGAGCTTATGTTTTAAAACACAGACCTAGTTTTGAAAGGGACAAATAAAAGAGTCTTGAAGGGGACGTCCCTTTCATGACTGTTCATTGTGCCACTAATTATAAAATCTTTAATCCTTAAAAGAAAAAGTGATTTCTAGCAATTAATGATCTCATTATTATTCTTAGTAGAACAAAATCTTAATTTCTTTTTAAAATTATTTTCTTTGTTCTCAAGATTTGTTTCAAAGAAAAAAATGTCAATTTTATTTTATATTTTTAAACATTTATTTAAAGGTATTTATCTCATGAAACCGTGTGTTCAAAGTTTGTTTGATAGAGATTTGATTAAAATGTTTCTTACTTGATATATATATTAAAGAAAAATTATTTTTCATAAATCGTTAAGTATGTTGGTAAGACTGCTGATTGGTAGTACAAATATTTAATTGAATATTTAATTGGTTTTATGTAATTGAAGATTTTTAATATAATTTTAATGCCAATTGTAGTCATTTTATTTAATGTGTCCCTATCATGACTTATAGTGTCCCATTCAAAACTATAAAGCCATGAAAGAGACGTTTTTCACTTTTTAGAAAACTTTAAATTTTGACATGATTCGTTAACGTTGACAAGATTATATAGCATTTTTAATAAAGATTAATAAACATACTTTTTACTAGTGCGTTTGTATTGTATATATTTATGATCATATTTTCAGAAATGGTTGCCAAAGAAAAATGTCCCTTTCATAGCACCTCTCCCCTACTTCTTGCGTATTTATTATTCGCGCGAGCGTACCTGTTCGAACACTTAGACTTAGACCGCCGCGTAATCCGCGTTCCACGAATAGAAACATGTCGATATCAGTTAACAATTCGAATCGAATACCGGTATACTTTAACATCGTGTCACAAGTATATCCAGGTAACGTATAGTAATGCGTGGAGTCCAACCAGTGTTGGCAGGCCGGTTGGGTTTTTCGCGCATGCGCAGTAGTAATCACAATAAGTCAACAGTGTATCAGCTAGCGGGTTATGGGCGCGAAAATTTTGGCGGGCAACTTCATCGATGCCAGAACAAGGTCCCGGAGTGAGTAGTGAATGTTATAGTGCGTAGTGAGTGTTTTAAAGTGCAGTGAAGTTAAGAAGATCAGTGAAATAAAAAGTGCTATAAAGGAAAAAGAACTTGGCAGATTATGGTGGCAGATAACGACAGGTTAGAAAAGTTATCGGTAAGTTAATTTATATAATGGAATCTAAAGGAGCTATTAAAAAACGTAGAATTAGAGAATTTAAAGTTGCATGGCTAGATGAAAGTATTTTTAAAGGATGGTTGGCTCCTCATACTTCAGAAAATAAAGCGCTTTGCATGGCATGTAATAAAACTATCAGTTGTCGCAAAACGGATTTATTAAACATTCACAGACGGTCAAACATATAGAAAATGTAAATTCATCAGATTATAAAGCCATCGATAATAATAATAATAATAATAATATTTGTGACAATAACATTGTCGCATAAAGATAGAGTCAAACGCGCAGAAATTAAATTAGCAGCTTTTTTCGCGGAACATAATGTTGCCTTTTCGACCGTAGATCATTTAATTCCATTATTAAAAGACATCTGTATAGATCCTAAAATTGTGCAAGACCTTTCACTCGCTCGAAAAAAATGTTCTTATATTGTTAAAAATGTTATAGCTAAACACGAAACAGAAAAAATTGTTGAGCATTTAAAAACTTGTAGATTTTCTATTTTAATTGACGAGAGCACAGATATTTCGGATAACAAAGTAATGTGTATTCTCGTTCGATACATTTCTCCTTCGAATACAAAAATTACTATTAAATAATTAGAATTATATTCTTTAGACGCAAGAGATTGTTCTGCAAATAAAATTTTCGTGTCATTTAAAAATTGTTTAGAAGAAAAAGAAATTCCAATTAAAAATAATATCGGATTAGCATGTGATAATGCATCTGTTATGGTAGGATGCAATAATTCTTTTATAAGTCATTTAAAATCAGAAGTACCAGGATTAATAACAATGAATTGTATTTGTCATTCATCTGCACTTGTAGCCAGTAAAGCTTGTGAAAAATTACCTTCGTCTTGTGAACATTTGATTAAAGGAATTGCCTCTTATATATCGGGCAGTGCAAAGAGAAGTGTAATTTTAGGTGAATTTCAGGATTTTTTCAATGCAGAACGACACAAAATGTTAAAACTATCTAATACTAGATGGCTCAGTTTTCACAAATGTGTCGTTAGACTTCTTGAAAATTGGAAAATTTTGAAAAATTATTTTATGTTAGCTGTAATAAAAGATAAATTAAAATCCGTAGAGACTATTTTAGAACATTTAAATGAAAATTCTATTAAAGCATATTTATTATTTTTGAAATATTCTTTAAATTTTTTTAACAACTTTAACGCCTTGTTTCAATCTCGTAATATTTTAATACATAAATTATATGATAATAATCAATAAATAATATTTCAATTAGCTCAAAATTTCGTAAATTTTGATGTTTTAAATAATATTTTTAATTTAGATTTAAATGATAAAAATAACTTACAGCACATAGATAATGTATATGTGGGATCGGACTGTGAAAGCCTTTTAAAAAATTTATCTTCAGAGTGCGCGCAAGAGATTAAATTAAAATGTTTAGATTTTTACATTACTGCAGTTCAAGAAATGCTGAAACGTTTACCGTGTAAAGATATATTTTTTAAAAATTAACATTTCTAGATCCTCAAATTGCTTTATATAATAAAGGTAGAACTAAAATTAGAGACTTGACTTCTATTGCAACGCGAGTAGAACAAATTAATAGAACAAATTAATAGAACAATTAGCTTTTGAATGGAAGATTTTGCCAGCAATCAATTTTGACGAGCAAATGAAAAAAGAGTTAGCTTCTTTAGAAATAGATGAAATGTGGAAAAATATATTAAATTCTAAAAATTTTGACGGAACAAAAATATTTTCAAATTTAGAATCTTTAGTTGAAGTAGTTCTTTCTCTTCCACACTCAAATGCTGAGGCCGAAAGAATTTTTTCTATAGTAACAGATGTCAAAAATAAAAAACGAAATCGTTTATCTAATGATACAGTTTCCGCGATTTGTATAGTTCGGTCCAGCTTCCAAGACGCAAATATTAATTGTACAAATTTTGAAATCGATGCAAGGCATTTAGAACTGCATAATACGCCAAAATATGGAGAGTAGCGCACATCTGATAATTTTTTAAATTTTTTTGCATTCTCGTATATTATTTTGCATGGAAGCTAGCTTTTGCATTATATTTCACATATCTAGCCATTGCACTATTTTTTTCATGCATGCTACATATTATTATTAATTGTTATTATTTTTCAGAGTTTATTTTCTATATATATTAATATAAATCTTACATTCTTGTGCAATATTTGATGTGCAACATTTTTATTTTTTTTAATGTTGAATTTTTATTTTATTACTTCTAATATATTTTAAAAATGTTATAACTAAAATTATTTTAAAAATGTGATGTGTAATCGAAATGTGATATGTATAATTAAAATTATTAATAGCATTTTAGTTTTAGAAATTTAATATTATATTTAATTTAATTATAATAATATTAAATTAATTATAATTGAAAAATTATTAATTGTAAATGTTCTTTTATTATTTTATTACAAAGTTAATTAATTTTATGTTGTTTATGTATATTAATAAGTACATTTTTAAATACGTGCAAGATATTATTTCTTTATATTTATATTTTAAAAAAGGTATTTATTTACTGTTATTTTATAAATATATTTTTGTTTTATGAATACTGGTAAGGTTTTTGGCAGTTTTCCTTATCCTTGCAACAAATGTTGGTATTCCATATTTCTGCCAAATAAATTATTTTTATTTTTTGTTAATATAAAAAATGTTTTATTTAACACGTTACCTTTCTTTTTTTCAGAATAATTACTTTTTTTATAATAATATATATATATATAAGTGTGCTGTTGGTCGCTCGTAAAAATTTTCTAAAAATTTTTGTTCAGAAAATTGTTTAAGGGCGACCAGGAGCACACCTTTTTGCCTCTACTAGATACTTTATTAACGCCGCGATCGCGGCGCATGCGCGAAAAACTCGACCCGCCTGCCAACACTGGGTCTAACCCGTAACTCTCGGTACAAGCGTCGCGAAAATTTTCAAAGACATCCGCCAATAAAAGAACATCCGTTTTCAGATACAGATCGTTATAGTCACCCAGCGTTTCGATGCGAAACCGCTTCCAGATGTTTATCGCGTGCTCGTAATCGCCAACGGATACTGTATCATCCGTGAGCGAACTATAGAACGACTCGCGCGGCGGTAAACGAGTTTTGCGTAACTTATCCACGCTGTCGATGTACTCGTACGAAAATACGCCTTTTCGCGTAAGGAGCTCGAAATCTTCCGGGCTGAGTTCGCGAAATTCGGAACGCGCGATCTTCTGTTTGCTCTTATCGAGATACAATGCCAATTTTTCCAGACTGGTTCAGAAATTTGAACGAATCCACGAAACGCAATTTGACGCATCTGTTCCATTTCCATTCTCCTTTCTTGTCCGCCGTCATATCTTTGACGTTTTTCGTGAACGAGATATATTTCTCCTTCGTTAACGGTAGCAATTCAACTCTACCGGTGAAGGCGTCAGCCACGTCTTTGATAATGAAATGCGCGTCGTAGCCCGATAGATTAGGAAAAAATACGGGAATAACGTACGAATCGTTGTAATTTAAATTGCAATTCGAATGCGTGGGACCTCTGTAACAACCGGTGAGATGACAGTGATCGCGTTCGCGCAAATCAACCGGTGCGAACGGTTTCTCGCACACGTAACAGTGTGTCGCGCTATTAAATCTATTCCGCTCATCCCGTGTAAAATCCGCCATTGGTACATTGGTGTCGAGAATCGCCTTCGCGCGTTGCGCTAGATCGTGGAGTTCCTCGACGAACCACGATATGCATTTCTCGCCGCAATAAGATTTGTACATCGACTTGGAATCGTCATACGCGCAGCGTACGTAATATCCAACGTTAAACGCCTTATGATGTTGAGTAATGGATGTATTCGACGTACTTTCCTCCTTCTTCCTCTCTAGCGCGCATTCGAGATCGGCGTACACCACGAAAGGAATTCGCTCCTCTCTATCGTAGTCCCGAAAGGCTAGCCACTTATCGTCGTCGTTAGAAAGAACGATCGTGCAATCGTTAATTTTTCCACGATGTGAGCCGATATCTTCTCGCCCATATAAAAGTAAATGCATACATCTACGAAATATTAAAAATTATTTTTTACTTTATACACTGTAAATTATGTAATTTTTTATGGAATAGTCACGAATTCGCTGAATGGTCATCATGAATTCGCATGGGAGGAGGTGGAAATCTTGGATGAGGAAAATACATATAGAAAACATTTGATGTCGGAGATGATATTTATAAAGAGACAAAAAAACAACCTCAATCTATAAACCGACACCGAAAGTCTGCATCACGCATATCTCACGACAGTGGAGAGATTAACGAAAATTTAAAATTATCGCGCGCCAGATTACATCAATTGATCGATAGAGTAATCACCACGAAATCTCTATTGTTTATATACGCGCGCATAATGTCACGCGAGGACTAAATTTTGACATATAATAACCGACAGTTGTGTATCGTCTTCCACGGTTCACGGTCCTGTCATCGCTCGACGAAGTAAGACACCTCCCCATCAATATATCGATTTAATTAACAATCAAACAAACCCTCAATCCAATCAATTAATTCTCATACAAAGTTACAGTCAAAATGGTTACAACCCTTAAGACCTACGGCAATTTTTTCCTTCACGACTGGAACCGGAAGAAGAATTATTTCGTTTACTAGATGGTGAGGTCTGTGATGACCACGGATAAAGGAACACACGAACACACGAACACACAAACACTTCATGTATGTAAATTAATTTTTCATGAGCAAAATTCTACTTATATGAATATAATCCGCAACACAAACGCCGATAAAAGAATAGAATTATCCACGCTTCACTAAATTTTAAACGTTAACGTTACTATTTTGTATATTTTCTTTTTTTGTATTAGTATTTCATTTCATGTTTTCTATTAAGTTTTTCTGTTTATTGACAGTTAATTATTGACATTGCTGATAATGGTCCGAAAGGAGGACCAAAAAGTACAGACTTAATAGAGGATTTTTCATACAATAACTAAGAAGAATTATTTGCGCACCCCTTAGCGCTTGGCTCCTAATTAGTTCGTTCTATATTTAATAATTTTTTTATACTTACCGATCGCATATATGCACTTTGCATTTTGTCGCAGATAATTGCGAACCGACGAGTCGGGACAGATTCTTGATATACGCGAAATGTGCGATGTTATCTCGTTTCTTATCGTACAGGTACAGCAAGTTGACGTGTCTTCCTTCTTGTCGTTGGTGAGAAACAGAGGAACGATCACGATACTGCGCGCGCGGCCTTTTTATTTTTCTTCTTCTCGCTCTCCTGAATGGTATAGACGTTGATAGATATCTCGTTGAGACGTTCGAACTTCTCGATGCAATTCAGACTCATGAAAAATTCGACGCTTTCGAGATTCAATACCGTCGAATAGTGCGGATACTGAGAGCTTCTTTCCGCATGCCTTTTGGCGGGATATAGAGCGGTGACTACCGCCCACGCGAAACACGCATCGTCCGTAGATCGCACGTTGATCCGCTCTTTTCATATAATCTCTCGAGGTATGTCGACGTAACATCCAGCACGCATAGGATTATATTTGTTTACGTTTACATTTAAATTCAATATATGCGACAACGCCCATCCGCTATCGCGTTCCTGAAACTCCTCCAACGATGCTAGAATAGCGTCGATTACATGTCGATCGTACCACTCTCGCAAATCGGACGCGATTAAGAGCGGATGATTCTTCGTACCGATGGTCTTAACGGCGATCTTGTCACCCGCGACGAACTCCCCGTTGAGCGCGGTATTGACTGTGACGCTGTTGTTTCTCCCCATAACATCGCGTACTCGATCGAGCATGGTATACCTGGCGTCCGCGAGAAATCGCAAAGGTTCGATGTAATTTAAATTGATAATCGCACCGGTTAGCACGCACTTATCAAAAGCTGTCACGATTTCGGACCACGAGAATCCCCGCTGACTTTCGACGCGACCGCCACCCGCGCATTCGAATCGTTCGCGCAAAGCATCCCTCACCCGTTAATTGCAGGATTCGAGCGACCAAAGAGTTCCGGTAGACGTTCGCTGATGTTTTTCCCGCAAGAACCGGAGACACCCGTCGCATCGTCTCGCCCATTGGAGATACTCGTCCATCGTTTCCACGTTAGTCGCTCGATTGCACAGATCGCGTTCTTCTTCCATGATTAAATCTCGAACACTGTCGCTTCCGTCGTTCGCGCCCTCGATAAAATATTTAAGCACACATGCGCACATCGTTCACATATATTAAACAAAATTTAATTAAAAAATGGATTTTTATAATGTACATAGCCTCAAACAAGCTGACGAAACCGGATGCGACTTAGTCAGCGTCCTTGAACACGCAAAAACGCATCATCTACATTTAATTGCGTTAAATTTAATTAAAAACCAAAAATGTGTGGATTTTTATATTATGTATGACTTTGAACGAGCGTGACGCAACCGGATGCGACTTACTTAGTCTCGGTTAGCCTCCTTGAACACGCAAAAGCGCATCGCCCGCTTTTACTTGCGACAAATTTAATTAAAAACTCTAAAAATATATGGATTTGTAAAATATTTTAATTAAAAACCCAAAAATGTATGGATTTTTAAAACGAATAAGCTCGCGCGCGACTGAATGCGAGAGTCGCACCATCGCGTAAAAGTCGTTTACTGTTAAAGTACATTCTCTCCATCTCATAATAGATATTTTCCAAATTAACAAGTTAGAAGATTATCAGTATCCTTGAAGTGCTAATCCAGTTCACGCATCCACTATCATCTCCAGGGCCAAGGGGTCAACTATCAATAAACACAGACTAATAACTCATAATGTACTACGTCTAAAATCATAATTATTTACCATTAAAATATGTACATTTTCTAAATAGATATTTTTTAAAATTAAGAAGATAGAGTAATTAAAAACTCAAAAAATGTATGGATTTTTATATTATGTGTGACTTTGAACGAGTGTGACGCAACCGGATGCGAGAATCTGCGCGCCGCGTAAAAATCGTTCACCGTTAAAGTACATTCTCTCCATCTCATAATAGATATTATTTTCCACATTAGGAAAACGGAGTATTATCAGCGACCTTGAACGCGCTAGTCAAGTTCCGCTATCATCTCCAGAGTCAAGGGATCAACTATCAATAAACTCTGCCGCTATCAGCTCCAAAGTCAAGGGTCAACCATCAATAAACTCTAATAACTCATATAGTATTATATGTATACTATGTCTAAAATTATATATATCTTAATACTCCCCATTTTCCCGCCCCTCCCCTCTACAGCCATCAATCCAATGAAAAAATGACGTCACGCGTCCTAAACTCCTCCCCTCCACTCCCTCCGACGGCTAAAACTAATAACAGTTTTACTATTAATTTACATACTGAGGATGGTCCAAAGGAAGAACCGAAACGTTTAAAAAAGAATTTAGAAATTGAGTCGTTGCGCATAATATCCGCGCGCTGGCTCTTTTTATACTGAAATCATAATTTGTTATTAAAGAGATATAGATGCTTATAAGCAAAACTTAAGGCTCAAAACTTAATAGATTTCAGTCCAGTGTATGTACATTTAAGGTAAATGTCCCAGTATCCGACCACATTAAAAAATATTTACTATTTATTAGAACAATTTGCAGTCTTCTCTCGAAAGCAATGTGCTAAACAAGTGTTATTATTTCGTATTACAGTTTCGCTTCCCGAGTCATCTCCCACACGCGCGCAAGATTCTATATACAACAACATATAATGGCTGATGATAAAGAAAATGGGACCAAAAAAAAAATTAACATTTACATTAAAAAAAAAAGTTAAAGAAGGATGAAGTCCCACTGGAAAAACAAGAACATTGTAAATTTTGCGAATTTGCTGACCCGCGTGCGTGGAACGTATGGAGACATACGCAGAAAATGCACCGGGACAAGTTAGAGGTTATGACAGAAGATGTAGATAATAAGGAGAATATTCATCCGAATATTTCCGATGATAAAAAAGAGGTAAAGGTAATAATGATAGATAGCGAGGAGAATGAGGCAGTAGAAAAAGAAAATGAAAAAAGAACTGGTACCAAGCCTAAACGGCCAATTTTAATAGAATGTGTAAAAAAAACGTAAATTATAAATTATAAATTTTAGATATTAGTCCACCGGACAAATTTTATTTTTATATATTTAATTTTAATTTTAATTTCTTAACATTTTTAATTTTTACACAATTTCCGTCAACATTTTAAATTTTTCTAACATTTTTTTACTCTAACATTTTTACTGTTCGACGGTGAGACTGTGAGCGAAATAAAAATAACTTTTTCTTAAACATAGCATTATATAATATCGCAAAAAATGATAAATAAACAGTGTTGTATACCAAGAGGGGGAGATGGCGGTTATAGGGAGTAGTCGTGTGACGTGTGTGTGAAAGTTTTTCGGGAAAGGAAGAGGCGGAAGAAGATAGGGAGAAATGTGTAGGAAGAGGAGGCGATAGAGGATGACCGGAGGAACTCGAGGAAATGGAGGAGGATATGGGGAGGCAGGAGGAAAGGAGTTTCACGGTTGGAAAGAAGTCGGGAAATTGGAGTTAAGGTTTTCGGAGCAATGTGAGGAGAGAGGGAGATGGTAGCGACGATGAAGACGGCAGAAGAAAGAGGAACTGGTCGGAGTCGATAAGTAAGGGATGTGTAGAGGATAGAGGGTATTAACGGCGGAGAGCAGGAATGAAGCGGATGAGGGCGGCACAGGAAAGCTTGCGGGAGATGTGCGTGAAGCACATGTTGCGGCGGATTAGTTGTGACTGCGTATTAGAGAGAAGAATAGCAAGCGTGAAAGGAAAAGTTCTGAGAGTTTGCGAAGAGATGAAGGAGATGACAGACTGGAAAGAGGATCTAGTGAGAGAGTTGAGCGGGATAAGGAGAGGACTGACGCCCGATTTCTCCGACACGGTTTAACTTTAAGCCGAGTTTAAACTCAGTTTATTTTATTTTTGGATTTCTTCGACAACAAAGACACGATGATCGCCAAATGATCGCAGTTCAAGTTGAACGCTCAACAGCGACCGTTCAACCTATTAAACTTACAATTAGTTCAAACAATATATGTACGATGTATACAGGGTGACCCATTTTAACTTAGGCAGCCAAATAACTCGAAAAATAAGCACACTACGAAAAAATGTTTAGAATCAAAATTTCGTCATTTCGAGGGGGACGTACAATGACGTTAAAATGAGCCCCCCCACCCCTCCCCCTGGGCGGTGAGGGGGGGCAAGTTTGAAATCTTAAATAGGAACCTCTATTTTTTATTGCATATTCGGAATCTTTGGCTAAAAACACATACAATTTGTCTGAAACATTTTTCTCGATTCATGATAGATGGCGCTGTAATCGACGAAATTCAATTTCTTCGATTTCTCTTACTGAGAACCCATGCTTACGATTCTGCAATAAATTAACAATAAAAATACCACGTTTTCATTGTTAATACTCGAAATTAGTCTTAAAACAAACTTCTCATTATTTTTTATTACTCATTAATTACTTCTCAAGAAACTGCTTTTAGCGTAACCTGCCCTTTAGGCAACTTGAATGGTCCAAAGTACCGAGACATTTTGGACTTTCCATCTGATGGAGTTCCTCTAAGTATCCCTCCAAAATTTTGTCCATTTAGTGCCAAAGTCACAAGTGTTTATGTATTTTTTTAACATTTGTACTCTGATAAAATTGAAGCTATAACTCCTTTAATGCTAGAAAATGTACAACGTAACTTTCGCTGTCGATTACTGTTATCCTTAGAAAATAATGGTGCACACTTTGAGCATCTCCTCCATGCGGAGAGAGCTGATAACAATGCAATCTTGCCTTAACTGGTTGGGTCACCACACGACCTTGCCTTCACTGGCTGGGTCACTACTTGACCTTGCCTTAACTGGTTGGGTGACCACACGACCTTGCCTTCACTGGCTGGGTCACTACTTGATCTTGCCTTAACTGGTTAGGTCACCACACGACCTTGCCTTCACTGGCTGGGTCACTACTTGACCTTGCCTTAACTGGTTGGGTCACCACACGACCTTGCCTTCACTGGCTGGGTCACTACTTGACCTTGCCTTAACTGGTTGGGTCACCACACGACCTTGCCTTCACTGGCTGGGTCACTACTTGATCTTGCCTTAACTGGTTGGGTCACCACACGACCTTGCCTTCACTGGCTGGGTCACTACTTGACCTTGCCTTAACTGGTTGGGTCACCACACGACCTTGCCTTCACTGGCTGGGTCACTACTTGACCTTGCCTTAACTGGTTGGGTCACCACACGACCTTGCCTTCACTGGCTGGATCACCACACGACCTTGCCTTCACTGGCTGGGTTACCACACGTTCAAGCACCCCGAATTGTGAGAGGCGAGGGGACTCACGTTAATCAAGCACCCCGAAGGGAACAGAAAACTGCTACGTCCACGACGTTGTTCCTGGGTTACGCTAAAAGCAGTTTCTTGAGAAGTAATTAATGAGTAATAAAAAATAATGAGAAGTTTGTTTTAAGACTAATTTCGAGTATTAACAATGAAAACGTGGTATTTTTATTGTTAATTTATTGCAGAATCGTAAGCATGGGTTCTCAGTAAGAGAAATCGAAGAAATTGAATTTCGTCGATTACAGCGCCATCTATCATGAATCGAGAAAAATGTTTCAGACAAATTGTATGTGTTTTTAGCCAAAGATTCCGAATATGCAATAAAAAATAGGGGTTCCTACTTAAGATTTCAAACTTGCCCCCCCTCACCGCCCAGGGGGAGGGGTGGGGGGGCTCATTTTAACGTCATTGTACGTCCCCCTCGAAATGACGAAATTTTGATTCTAAACATTTTTTCGTAGTGTGCTTATTTTTCGAGTTATTTGGCTGCCTAAGTTAAAATGGGTCACCCTGTATATGTTGACGATGTAAAGGTTATGTCATCAGTGTTTATTTAGAATTAAAATGGAAAATGAGATGTGATCCATTCAATGCATTATAAAACGAAGCAAGGAAACATGGCTTATTATTATGACATACTTAATTCTTCTGATGATGAAGATATCGTTCAAATGATTAATAGACGACCAAAAGTATTTAAACCTCGTCGAAATTACTTTGAAGAACTGGATGACATTGAATTTAAAATGCGTTTCCGATTAGAGAAACAAACGGTTATCTTATTATGCAACGAAATAGAACATTTATTAAAATTTCCAACAAATAAGTAAGTATATTTTTGTAAGGTAAAATTATTTCCGAAAGATCAAATAAATATTAGTAACAATAAAATAATAATGAATTATCTATTTTTTAGAAATAATCCGATATCACCAATAAATCAGGTGCTACTTACGTTAAGATTATTAGCAACAGGGTCTTTTTATATAACTATGGGAGATTTTATTGGTGTCAGCACAGTTACTGCACATCGTATTATGTCACGTGTAACAAAGGCAATCGCAAGTTTACGCCCACATTATATAAAATTTCCTTCAACAATAGCAGAAATTCGGCGAGAGCAAGAACAATTTTACGCAATTGCTGGCTTTCCAAAAGTCATTGGCTGCATAGACTGTACACACATTCGTATTCAATCATTCGGTAAGTTTCAATATATTTTCCAAGTTAACTTGGATAATAATTATTATGTATTCACTTGTTAGATAAGATCCTTCGATCAGTCCAGAGCAATTTAACATAATAATAGTAAAGTTTCAATTTAATATATAGTTTTGAACATTACATTTTAACATAGTTTTGAAATGTTTTTACTTCAATAATGTTTAATAATAATTTAAAAATACCGCTTAAGGAGGATCAACTGTGATTGCTGAAAAAATGTCTTTTTCGCGAATTTTCTGTTACCTCTGTAAAGTAGGTAGACGTCGAAAGTTTACTACAGACATATTTTGTTAAAAAAAATATATTTAATCAAATAAAAAATCTTTTTCAATGATTTAAAAATACACTAATTCAATGTAAAAAAACATTTATTTATCTATATGCCTTGCGGACGTCACATAAAAAATGAAAACATCTAAAAACATATCTAAATAAAAAATATGATTAATAAGAAATTTTTTACATATTGTGTCCTACATAGGTAGTCCAGATGCGGAGCTCTTTCGCAACAGAAAAGGATATTTTTCACTTAATGTTCAGGCGGTAACAAACGCCAATTTGGAAATCACGGATATTGTTACTCGGTGGCAAGGATCAGCACATGACAGTACTATATTTAATAATAGCCGACTCTGTGCAACTTTTGAAGCAGGTCATTACAGAGATGCGATACTTGGTGACAGCGGTTATCCATTAAAACAATATTTATTGACCCCTATCTTGTATCCACGAAATCCAGCAGAAGAACGATACAACGAAGCACACATTCGCACCAGAAATACCGTAGAACGTTTGTTTGGAGTTTGGAAAAGGAGATTTCCAATTTTAGCTCTCGGAATCCGATATTCAGTATAGAGAACAATGACCACTATTGTAGCGGCAGCAGTGTTGCACAATATAGCGCGTCGTAACGCAGATCCTATGCCCCCTTGTGATCCAGATTTAAATATGCCAGAATGGGATAATCCAGAATACAATAATGTACCTGCACCAATTTTACAAGATCCACCAGCTCAAAATTCATTTGTGCGAAATAATATTATAAATAATTATTTCAATAGGTAAGCATATTTATTTAAATAATCAAACTTGTTCGTCAAAAATATTTATTACAGTTAAATATTATTAATGCCATTATTGTATATAATTTAAATTATTTGTGTGTGTAGTGTGTAACATATATATGCAATACTTTTCTTTTTTTACAGGGTGTAAAAGTCAAGATCATTTACATCAATTTTACAATAAAAAAATTATATGAAAAATTATGTTTAACATTAACTGTGTTTTTTATTTAAAGATATGTACGTATACTTATAACACACTTTTGTTCAAAAAATATAATATTTGGATATTTGAAAATGTAGACTACATTTTAAGGACATTTAAATTCTAAAACTATAGTACAAAAAAATTATATAAACAAGTTTTAGTTTTATAACTTTGATTTAAATAAATTAAAATTTAATATGTATTTTGAAATTTATGTCATTAGACATTAAAAGAAAGGGAGGAGGGTTCCGAACAAAATAAAGAAAATAAAGTATGTATTTTTACAACTACTTTTTATTATTTACAACTACTGATTTCGTTTTCCAAAAATAAATTGTTTTAAAAAATTCCTTATTTCATGACAAAATAAAAATAAAATTAACATTTTATAATGTTTTAATTTCCAAAATAACGCTTTATTTATATTAATGAAGAATCTATTTTTACAACTATTTTTTATTGTTTCCAACTACTGACTTCATTTCCCAAAATAAAAATAAAAGTAACATTTTATAATCTTTTAATTTCAAAAATAACGCTTAATATATATTTGGCCTCTATTTTTGATTTGGATTTCTGTATATTATGATTATATTAATTTGTATTTTTTCTTTATATTAGTATTTTTATGTCTTACGTGTATTATATAAGTACTTTCTCTTATATTCTCGTATATTCATTTCTTTTCTCGCACTAAAATATTTTGTTTTATTTTTAAGTCTGCTTTCTTCATTTCTAATTCAGTCTTCTTAATTTCTAATTCAATTTTTTCTTTAGCCAATCGCTGCTTAGCTATTGACATTTCGATAGCATGTCTTTCTTCTTCATGTGTCAATAACTTTTCACTTAATGCAATCTTTGACCTAGCCAAATTCGTGAATTCTTCTATTTTTTTGGCTAGATTCTTTGCTAACCTTTTGTTTGGCTGATATAAAGCGGCTACGTTTTTTATCCATATTTTTAGTCTCAGTAATTTTTCTTTTCTTTTCTTTGGTTGAACATTCTGGTGTCTCGACTAGCATCAAATCTTCTTCATTGTTTATCTCAATGTCAGTTGTAGAATTGGATTGAGTAACATTGCTGCTTCCTGTTTCATTTTCTTTGTTTTTAAAATAGTCCTCATACTCCTCTAGATATTCGACGTCATCTTCTGTATTGAGAATGTCCGCACTTGCAAAAGTTTCGCATGGTTGTTCACTTTGGATAGTAGCAAAAGAATCACTGTCGTAGATATTTGTCAGCCCATCCACTGAAGATTGAATAATGTCTCTTGTTTTGTTGAACATTATATTATCAGCAAACTGACTTTGTCCGCCACCTGAAATTATATTCAATGAGATATATTATATATTTATTAATAGCAAAAAAATGTACAATATGAAAAAAACAATTTTTTGTAATCTAAATTGATTTATCACTTACCATTTTTATATAATTCTTTCTTTTGTTCTGCAAAATGTTTCTTTGTACGCTTTTTTATATTTTCCCAACAGTTTCGTATTGCTTTTGATGTTCTATGTGAATAACCTGATGCATTAAATTTTTCAGTGACTTTTTCCCAACATTTATTCTTCAGAGATATTGCTTCACTGTTGGTCTGTTTATTTTCTAATACATCTTTATATTCAAAGACCAACTCAACGAGAAGCATTTTTTCCGCTTCTGTGAAATTAGGTGTTCTTTTTTTTCCTGAAGAGTCTTGAATTTCTGCCATTATTGTTCATATATCTGTAATCTGTATACCAAGCTTGTCAAAACGTACATGAACCGCAATAGAAACGAAAAATGATTGAAGGTTAGGATCGAAGCTACATATATTGTTTTCGTCCAATAGAACGAATAGAACTGGCCAATCATAGACGCAGAAGATTATAGCGTTAAGATTTATTTCGAATGTAGTATAGGTTTAGTTGAACAAACCATTTTCATGTTTGAAGAAACGCAAAATTTTATAAACCAAGATCAATTTTAAACGCCGTTTAACTAAACTCTCAGTTGACCGATATCGAAGAAATCAGGAGTGAAAGAGATAAGGAAAGAATTAAGGCGTTTAAGAGTGAGTGTGGGAAGTGGACGGGAAAAAGAGGGAAGTCAAAGGGAGAGGTTAGAGTGCGAGTGAGAGGAATAGAAGAAGAAAGCAGAGAGGAAAGAAGAGTGGAGATGGAGTGGATAGTAGAGGAAGTTTTTGGAAAAAAGGGGAGGGTGAAAGGGGTGGAGGAGAGGACGGGAGAAGGGGGAAAATAGTTTTGTTAGTAGAATTGGAGGAGGAATGGGATAAAGAGTTGTGGGAGAAAAGGGGAGAGGTATAGAAGAGGTGGGGGATTAGGATAGATGAGGACTTGACGATGGAGGAAAGGAGGTATAGATGGAAAATAAGGGAGAAGCCTAGGTTAGAGAGATGGATGGGAAGGAGGGTAGAGACAACGAATAGGGAGATTTGGAAAAGAGGATAGAGTGGTATTGGAATGAAGAGAAGAGATGGAGGGAGAAGGGAAGGGTCTAGAGGAGAAGAAGGAGGAAAGGAGGAAGGGGAGTTGAATAAGAAGAGAGGTTTCTTGCCGTTTCTGTCTTTCTTGTTTTGTTATAGAGATACAGGCGAGTTAAGTTTCAAAAGGGATAGGAAGAAAGGAGAGAGACAGAAAGGGACGTCAGGATGCAAAGATGCAAGGAAGGGGAAGAGCAGGAGGAAACCAGAGAGAGAGAAGGAAGGAGGAAAGAAGAGAAATGCGAGGAGAAGAAAAAGAGATTAAGGGGGGAGGAAAATGGGAAGAGGGACGGGAGTCGAGGGAGGGAGGTACAAGTGTGTAAGGGTCGCCTATGGCCAGGTCGCGAGGGGAAATGGTTGTATAGTTTTGTAAAAGTTTGGGACCGCTCCTTAAAAGCGCCTTGTAAACCCTTAGGGGAAACAATAAACTATACATACATACATATATACATACATATTAGAACAATTATGAATGAAAATAATAATTATTGTGAAAGAAACTCCAACATTTAATGATTAATTGGGAAAAAGGAAAACCTAGTTTAAAATTCTTGTATTAAAAAAAATGATTAAATAAGCATGTGTCTATGGTTTGGCAAAATGATGGACAATCGTTAACAAATTCGTAGAGCGTAAGGATCTAGCTAATAATACGAAAATGAATATTTAATTATAGTTGTGAATAAATAATTGAATATCTCATTTCAAAGATTAATTAGAAATCGCTTTGACGAAATTCATCATAAAAATCAAAATTAAAACGATATTATTTAGCGCCCGGAAACTGGTACATTAAAAATACTAGTCTCTAGGTTCCAATCGCCGGACGCATATGCAAAGTTCCTTCTCCTTTCAAAAATATTCTTTTTTGGCCTGGAAATTCAACTCAAAAAAGAAAAGATTGAGGGATAAATTCTCGATATCTTTCTCGCCTACATTTCTGCAGGGGGGTAAAAGGGGTTTTAAAAAATCTCGAATTGAGATTGTAACGATCCACCCCGTGACTCGTTACCCGGCCGTCAATCCGCCGGAAGGCTGCCGCCCGGCGAACACAGGCCGAACACGATGCAGCAGCGCATTGCACCCTATTAATTACGCTCAAAGATAGCGACAGATTCGGGCCGTTATACGGCCGCCGATATCCGAATATCGGTCCGTCGACTCAACGCCCGAAGCGCTCCGAGTCGCATCGGAAAGCGCCGAGCGACGGCTCCGTCCGCACCACCGCCGAGGCCGCCCGAACGGCCCCAAATCTGCCCGAACGGTTGACAACGTTTAACAATTAATGCTGAGACAATCGGGCCCCGCGATAACGACCGAAATTACCCGAGAGAGTAATTTCGACGTATAAAACAGGCCGCTCCGGCGCTAAGAAACCACTCCGTTTCCTGCTCCGCTCAGAGCCCGTACGGCGCCTGACACGAGCCCGAAACACCGACAACTCCTCTTAGGAGAGAAATAGAAGTTGGGCGCACCCAGCCTCCGCCGAGGACTTGCGGCATCTCCGAAGAAGGCTTCCTCTCAAATCTTTTCCGAATCTACGAGGTCGGGCGCACCCGGTCTCCGCTGAGAGTTCTCGGCACATTCAAAACTCCCACCGAACCGCGCGACGACGATACTCTACGGGTAGGGAGTCACCTGCCGCTGACGGGCGTTTCCGTCTAATCGTCGCATCCCGCTTTAATCCCGACCAAAGACCAATCAAGGCATTAATTACCACGGCTGCGATATAAGCGCGCCTTCGCGCCACGCGTTCTCGCGCCCCGCACTCTCGCGCCCTCGCGCCCCGCGCCTACCAACGCCCAGACACACGCTCGACATTTAAATCCCCATATTAACTGAAAAACTCTTCACAACACTGCCGCCGGCAAGATACGAATATCGACGCCCGAGGCGTTTCTCAGAACGTTAAAAGCCCCGGTCACATACTTCGCGATATATGTATCGTCGGACACCTAATAAAAGAATTACTGTATAGTCCGGCCCGGTCAACCCCGCGTCCACGTTCGCGATTACCGTATATGCACACACATTTCACTCGCACATACACTTTTCACGTATTCTGTACATATACACACCGCTCACTCCATCATTCACGCTTCGTTCGCACCTATCGTTCAGCGGCGCATTCGGCGCACAAATCATACATGCTCATCCACGCGCCGTAAATACAACCGCACCCGCACACTGTAAATACGAACATACACACTGTAAATACGAACACACACCGTAAACACGAACATACACACAACGTTACATACTTGTACATGCAGTCTATACTTGAATAAATAGTTACTTTAATCTAACATCGAATCTGTTGTCTCGCCGACCCTTTCTCGAGCCCTGATCCCGACAGAGCGAATTCCGAGCCGCACTCGCGGAAGTGGTGCGTTAGAAGATTTAATTTAAAAAAGTCTTGGTATTGAACCAAGCGAAATATGTGCCTTGTGCGCAACAAATCAGTTTCAAAAATTATTTACTTTGAAACTGACGCACGACCATCCGTGTTCGACTCTTATTAGCCCTTTGTAGTTTAAATTTATATTTCATAGTAAAGAGCCTTAAAAATTCTTAAATGAGGGATAAAATTCCGGCAGATGCGACTTCAGATAAGAGGCTACAATATTATACAACAAAAGAAAAACTTCAAAAATGAAAAATAAAAGAAGATAATAAGAAAAAAAGAACAAAAAAGGCTGCAAAAAGTCAAAGATATTGAAGAAAAAAAAGAACGGAGAAAGCTGTAAAAAAATAAAATAGAAGAAAAAATTATTTCACGTTGTTGCGGATTTGGCAAAATGATTTATAAAAAGCGACAATCGTGTCGATGGTGCGATCTGTTAGACAGCTCCGAGAATTCGATCGATAGTAATCCGAAAATCCGAACAAAACGACCGAATTCCTAACGCGACAAACAAGCAAACTGTCAAAAAACAGATCATGCGCCATTATGTATCGCAAATCGATTGGTTCTATGAAACTCGACCGTTTTCGTTCGAAGACTAACAGCGAGATTTTTCGGGAGACGAGTCTCGAAGACAAAACGGGTCGTATCCGCGCTTCTCTCGTAACAATTGTTCTCGTATCGATAAGGCGACCGCACGAGTTCGTGCTCCGCTTTACCAAGTTATCAGTTAAATTCGCTCAATTCAGTTCGCGAGTGCATAGTTATTCGCTCCGCGATTTCGCGAAACCAGTAATTGCTGAGTGTCCGTAACAACACGGCCCAAGTACGGTTTTTGCAGCCTAGCGAACTTCCTCGTGATCTATCTCGTTATGAGAGCTCCTTCAAGATCGCGAATCTCGCGTTCTCTGACGATCGCGAATCTCGCTGTTCTTCGCGTAGCGGGAAATCTCGCTCTCTCCGAGTATTCTCTCTCTCTCTCTTGTGCTCGAGCGTCGCGCACAGAGTCTCGCTTGTTTCGGACATTCTCTCTCTCTCTCTCTCTCTCTATCACACTCGCGCGACACGCTTAGTGTCTCGCTCGCTGAGCGCCTCTCTCGATCGCAGCAGCTGATTGCGCGGCACATCGCGTCTAGCTCGCGCTTATGGAGTTCTCTCTCGCGTTTGGTTCCACTGCCGTCGGACCGCGAGAGCGCCTTCGCTCTCCGGCGCAAAAAGGGATTTCTTGCAAACACGCTTTGTAAATCCACAACGATATTAAATTGTGACTTACAATTAGTGCAAAAACTCATTCTTTAATTGAAAATTAAACTCATTCTTTAATTGAAAATTAAACTCATTCTTTAATTGAAAATTAAACTCATTTGGATTGTGACTACATCAGCGAGTAAATTATTTCTCAACCACGTATCCTCACATCACCGCTGCGACGTGTCAATCGACGCGTGTCCCGGCATTCGATGGCTTGACAATTCGCTCATCGTGCGAACGAATCAATTCCGCAACACACGTGAACAAAAAAGTCATAAAAAGTGTCAAAAAAAATTAAATCTTATTTACTAATTATATTATTTTATATTATTATTCGGTATGTTATCTAGATATGTTCACTGTTAAGAATTTATTTAGCTAATAAGTTAAATGCCTTGTTTTATGTTTCCAAGTTTCATTCAACAAATTGTTTTTATAATTTTTGACAAAAATAAAATATTATTAAGTATAAATATCAATTTAAATTAGAATTGTATTTTGTCATTAAATATTTATTTATATTAATATTTTCAGTCAGCATATTAATTTTCTAATTATAGTCGAACATTAGGATAAGTTATGTCCGGACACTGGGCAATAACCTATTTATCTATCCGGCCACTGGTACTGACGCGCTCCATTACTTATGTAAATATATAATTAATGATTGATATATGTGGGTTCAAATAATTTTTCCCTGCTCAGGGAATCTTAAGTTTTCGACTGAATGCAAATACTTATATTAGGAATCTTTCTAACATTATAAATTGTATTACAATATTTGTGACGACCTACGCTTAAACGTCCGGCCACTGTGTGTGGGGACATTTATCTTATATTATGCTTTAAAAACTTTTCAAGATGATTATAAGCAACAGAAAAAGCAATAAGCTTTACTGGTTAATACCACATATCGACAGATAAACCTATCAATTAAATAGAACCTTATAAGCATCTACATCTCTTTAATAATAAATTATAGTATAGATCGACTCTCGGACGCAACATTTTGAGTCTATCTCAATCAATCTCGCAGCTCGTCCTTGCACCGTTATTTACTCACAAGCACTCACGCCGGAAATAACACGCTTTAAAAAAAGCTCAATAACTTTAATAATAACTGATAACACAGAACAGAATATTGAACAAGGAAATATAACGATAAATGTAGTCGTTGGAAAGATGCGTCCGCACGATAAGAAAGCAATCGTCAGACTCAACAAGATGGCGACTTTCCACAAGATTTTCAATGTCCACTCTTATTGATCAACAACCCTTTTAGCAACGCGTTCAAAAATGATCTACCGGAGACGGATACAGTGAATATCAAATGTAACCGCCAAAGATAGCTTTCACGCAAAGACGAAACACAAGGAGCGCAACAATATATAATTGGTAAGGCCTCGACAAGCAGCTACGTAGTCGTACAATTGTTTGTATGTACTTGGCGTTGCAATCCTATCGCTTTGCTGGATGTTCAATATATTTAAAAATTTGCTAAACTGACATTTATATATTTCAGTCCAGTAAATTGTAGATGATATGCATAATGAATTGTAATCTCAATTAGATAGCCAGAATGTTCATTTGAAAGATAGAATCATATAAATTAAATTTTACAAACCATTTTCTATTTTGTTTATTATTACCTTCCTCTTTTTACATACAAGTTACAAATGCTATATGGTAACTGAAACGCTTAAATTTGTTCAAAGCTTATAGATAATTTGCTGTAAATATATAGTGTGTGTAAAGCTATTTTTTTAAAGATTATTTTAGTTTTAATATTTTAGTTAAAGCAAAATAATCACGCATTTACTTAAATACTAATTAAAACTGTCACAACAGTACAAAAATTGATTAAGAATTTTAATAATATTGATATTATCTAATGAAGACCGCGACAAATTGCACATATAAAAAACATTTTGCAATTATCTAATATATAATTTCTTAGATATATAATTTAGATATATTAGATATATATTTTCTTTCATTCGATTATTGAAAGCATTTCCAAATCGTTTATATAACTACCTAAACTCAAAAAGCAAAGGAAGTATAATAAAAGAGCATTTTTCTTCTTCTAAATTTGATTAATTCATTAACATAGCGCGTTCAAACACATATGCAAATAAAAGCGTCCTTGAGAATGATGATTTTACAATTTATAATCATTTAAAATGTATTTTTACGAAGTTTGAATTATAAAACAAACTTTGACATAAACAATTTTTTAAAATTAACACCGCGCAAATATGCAATTTAACTGCGAAAGAATAAACGCACAAATATTTTAAAATATATCATCAAAGGTAAAAAGAATCTCCATTCTAACATTAATTTCGTAACATATAAATAAAATCTATTAGTTTTAGCGTTTGATTGCTTTATATGCTTCCTGTGGTAGTTTCTTGACCACGGAAAGACAGTTCACTGCGGAGCCATCTCTCGGTGTAATGACGGTACTAATTATGCCAAAGTAAAGCACTCGCGAGAAACACGTTTTTAAAAACTTGAAATATGATTGCCGTGCGTTCAAACGCCAGACAGATCTACTTAAATAGTAAGCTTTTCCTACAATTTTTAAGAAAGAAAAATATAAAATATTAAACATCAACTAAAACGCAAAATAAATCTAATATTGAATTTTTAAACAAAATATTAAGTTTGACATCAAAAAGCATTTATCAAATATAGATACTGAAAACAATTTTTTATACTAAACAAGTTTATTAAAGTTAGGAATCTCTCTAATAAAGATAAAGGAAAAACACACACAAACTTAGAAAATTTATTAGATAATTAATTTCAAAATGTTTGTTGAATACTCTATAATATATTTTCCAAAACATATATTATATTTTTAACATGCTTCAAAATGCTACTAAAAACATTAATTCTATTAAAAGTATACAGAAAAAATATAAAAACAAAATGATTAGATTTTTTATAATATTAGAAATATCAATTACAATATAGCCTCAAAAAAATAATTAAAGTTACTAATTTTAAATATTTAACATCGTTTTCTATTAATATATTATCTACCTATGATTATTGTTATAAATACTAGATTATAGTTATAGCTACTAGTTCAATAAAATCCATCTGCGCCACGAAAAAAAACTATTTGACTAACTAAGTAAACAAAAGATATTTTAATTCTCTTAGATAATTAAAAAATCTGGCTTTTGAAATGTGTTAGGAAGTGTTTAAGTCAGCTCTTCATTATGTTCATAAATTCACTTCATCATTTTATTATCCTAAATTTTACTGCCATACTGTTTTCATGACCTCATTGTATATCTTATTGTCTGTTAAAAAAAAAGAGGTATATTAAGCTATCTAAACCAAATTATCAGAACACAATAAATTATATATGGAATTAATTTACTAATTTTTTGCTATTTTTTGCTTTCAAAAGTAATTTTTTGATCCAACTATTAAAAGGTTACGAAGGGCTAGATAGCTTAAGATTAAGCTACCACGCCATTATAAAAAATAGCATATACATAAATCAAAGCCAAAAATTGATAATACTAAAATTATTTGCTATTTTTTTGCTACCTTTTACTTCCAAAAATATCTTTTTTGCTCCAGCTTTTAAGAAGATACCAAGAACAAAATGCGGCGCTCAAGAGTAAAGCACATTAAAAAAATTAGTTGCTCACATTATTACAGCATCAGAATGTTCCCTGAATTATTTGCTCTCAAGATATCCAGGTCCCGAATTTTTTGCTCGCGAGATAAGTTTAAAAAATTGATGCGAAATTTTGATGCGAAACATTGTAATTTAACAAACATGTCGTCTTTTTCGTCATTAGTATTAACACGGCTTTCATTTAGACAACTTGAAAGGTAACGTCCGCAAAAAATATCTTGTACTTTACAGCTCAAAGCGCGGTTTCTAGTTGTTAATATACTATTTTTCTTTTATTTTTATAGCAACACTTGATAAGGGCCCGTACCCAAGGGCCGAAACGTTGTGTAGAAATATTTGTATTGGCCAGTCAGATCGAGTTTTAATAAATCACTTATATATTTTTAAAAAATTGATATTTTACTAAGTCATTGAAGAGTGAAGCACATTAAAGAAATTAGTTGCTCGCATTATTATAGCATCAGAACGTTCCCTGAATTATTTGCTCTCAAGATATCCAGGTCCCGAATTTATTGCTCACAAAGTAAGTTTAAAAATATTTATTTATACAGACATATATAATGAGTAAAATATCAATTTTTTACACTTATTTCGCGAGCAAAAAATTCGGGACCCGGATATCTTGAGAGCAAATAATTCAAGAAACATTCTGATGCTATAATAATGCGAGCAAATAATTTTTTTAATGCGTTTTACTCTTCAATGGCTTGATTAAATATCAATTTTTTATACTTATTTCGTGAGCAAAAAATTCAGGACCTGGGTATCTTAAGAGCAAATAATTCAGGAAACATTCTGATGCTATAATAATGCGAGCAACTAAATTTTTTGATGTGTTTTACTCTTCAATGACTTTGTAAAATATCAATTTTTTAAATTTATTTTGCGAGCAAGAAATTCGAAACCTGGATATCTTGAGAGCAAATAATTCAAGGAACATTCTGATTTTTTTGCTACTCTTTACCTCCAAAAATATTTATTTTGCTCCAATTTTTAAAAAGATAACAAGAACAAAATGCGGCGCTCAACAGTAAAGCGCATTAAAGAAATTAGTTGCTCGCATTATTATAGCATCAGAATGTTTCCTGAATTACTTGCTCTCAAGATATCCAGGACCCGAATTTTTTGCTCGTGAAATAAGTTTAAAAAATTTATATTTTACTCATTATATAAGTCTGTTTATATAAAATAATTTTTTTAAAATTTTTTATATCTTTATTAGTTACAGGAATAATTGTGTGTTAACATTTAAACTAAACACATTATGTTTATGTATATAAATTTTTTTATTTATTTATATATATATTTTTTTATTAATTTTGTGTGTGTTTATGCGAACAGAAATAAATAAACATATTAAAGAAGGATATAACTCTATAACTTATAAAAGAGTATTGTTGATATTATTTTTTGCTCTCTGATTTGTCGGATATTTTTCTTTTTAGCGAGCCCATCAAATTCTTCCCAATTTCCATTGGGTCGCTGCCATATTGCTGTATAGTTTAGTGTCCAATACCTTTGCCCACGGTGCCCACATATTTTATAATTCTGTATAATTGCCTTTTTTCGTTCTCTTTATTTATTAGATATTTAGGTATTTCTTCCATCTTATATTTTTCAGAAGTGACAATATCTATTATTACTAAATCATCTGTAACATTACAAAAATAATAATAACGTGTTTTATTATGTTACTTTTTATTTTTATATTTTTATTTATTTTTTTTACTTACTTATTTTCCGAAATTTTCTGATTTTTGTCTCCTGACAGGTATCGCATTTCCGCTTTTGTGGAAATGCTTCTTCTATTTCATTAATATAAATATTTTCCTTTCTTAATTGCGTTTCTTTCATAAATAACATCTCGCATTAATGATTTATTACCTTACTACATTGCTTTTTACAATAATCGACATACTTTAAAGAGTAAAAACTATTGCCAATTAATTGCAAAAACATCTCCTCTACATTACTTTCACAGTCAACTATTATTTGCTCTAATCTTTTATTATGAGCGACAACGTTTCCATGGGTTGCCATAAGTTTACAGTTCTGCGTTTATAGGCTTTATTGGTAATGCCATGCTTGAAAAGAAATTTTACAATATCAAAGAACTCATTTTCTTCAATCGTAGTTACCTATAAAAAGAAAAGAAAAACAATTTTAGAAGCTCTCTTATGCTTTTATTCTGTTAAAATTGTTTATCTACCATTTTCTTGATGTTCTCATCGTCTGTTCCAATTACAAATGTTTGTACTAAACTGTCAAATGGACATAAATTTAATAAACAGTACGAAATTCCGTCTATTGTGTGCGCCGCTAGATGAACATTTGAGCAGTGTTTAAATATGACCACTTCAATAAACTGCTTGTGCTGCAGTTTTTGAAAAATACGGTCTTTCTGGTGTCCCAAATAGAGTGGTAACTTTTTTGATGCACGATTTATTTGAGATATCCTTTAATATATTTCTCATTTTCCTCATTCTTTAGAAATTTAATTATTGTTGATGTGTCGATTTCAGATTTTTCTCCTATAATATTTTCTTTATTATCATCAATAAATGTACTGCAGCTGCCAATAGAATCTATTTTTGGAACATTAAATTTTCTAATAATTTTTCCTTTCCAGTTTTCTGTCTCTTGGGGGTCCTGTGATTCACGTAAACTAGTTTTATCTAATTTATACTGGTCTATTTCAGAATTAGCATCGGCTAAAAGCATTTCACCAAATAAATGTTCAATATGTCCTTGGACAAAAGTGTCTACTCTTATAGTTTTATTTTTTATATCTTTAAAAATTGTTTTTTATTTTATTTATTTCTCCTTCGCAACTTGCTGTAGATCCTCCCATGCTTCCATAACCTATTTTGGTCTCCAATAATTTTGTCCACAATGGTAACAGCAAATTATCTTTTTTTAAAATTCTGGCAAATTGAATGTTACGGTAGGCATTTGGTCTATCGATTTCGCTTTCGGATTCTTTGTCTAATTCGTTTTCAATAATTTCATGCCATTCTCCTTCTCCCTCTCCCCTTTCCCCTCTCTTTCTCATCCTCCCCCTCCCCTCCCCCCCTCTCTCTCTCTCTCTCACTCTTGCCGCTTATCAGTAAGCCACTTCAGATGTTTTTAGTCGAGACAGCCGATGGTACTGGACAATCAGTAGTAAACTCGTGAAGCTCCAGTAAATTCGATCGATTGTTAAGCAAAAAGTAAGTAAGTGTCTAAAGTAATGTGAGTGTTTAAACTGGTTAAAATGATCAGGAAAAGAGGAAAGCCTCGAAAAGTTAACGTAAAACTGTTAATAAACTGTTTCAAAAAATATAAAAATGATATAAACAATTATCAAATCTGCTCAAAAGACAGCAAGGTTTGGCTTGCAATATAATTTGGCTTAAAAAATTAATATTTTATCAAGTCATTGAAAAGTAAAGCACATTTTAAAGAATTAAGTTGCTCGCATTATTATAGCATCAGAATGTCCCCTGAATTATTTGCTTTCAAGATATCCAGGCTCCGAATTTTTTGCTCGCAAAATAAGTTTAGAAAATTGATATTTTACCAAATCATTGAAGAGTAAAGCACAGTAAAAAATTTAGTTGCTCGCACTATTATAATATCAGAATGTTCCCTGTATTACTTGTTCTCAAGATATCCAGGTCCCGAATTTTTTGCTCGCCAAATAAGTTTAAAAAATTAATATTTTACTCATTATATACGTCTGTTTAAATAAAAATTTTTAAACTTACTTTGCGAGCAAAACATTCGGGACTTGGATATCTTGAAAGCAAATAATTCAGGGAACATTCTGATGCTCTAATAATGCGAGCAGCTAATTTTTTTTAGTGCTTTACTCTTCAATGACTTGATAAAATAACAATTTTTTAAACTTATTTCGCCAGCAAAAAATTCGGGACCTGGATATCTTGAGAGCAAATTCAGGGAACATTCTGATGCGAGCAACTAATTTTTTTAATATGCTTTATTCTTGAGCGCCGCGTTTTGTTCTTGGTATCTTCTTAAAAGCTGGAGCAAAAAATATATTTTTGGAAGTAAAAAGTAGCAAAAAAATAGCAAAAAATTATAGTGTTATAAATTTTTGGCTTTGACTTATGTATATGCTATTTTTTATAATGGCGTGGTAGCTTAACCTTAGCTATCTAGCCCTTCATAACTTTTTAGTAGTTGGAGCAAAAAAATTACTTTTGAAAGCAAAAAAATGGCAAAAAATTAGCAAATTAATTCTTTCTTTCCATTAAATCTTTCCATATATAATTTATTGTGTTCTGATAATTTGGCTTAGATAGCTTAATATATCTAAAAGAAAAGGTAAAATAGACGCCACACAAGTCCAGAATTACATTTAAATACATATACACAAATGCTCAAATAAAATACATAATCATGTATTAGGCTTTATTGAATATACAAGGTGCGGCATTTTTAAATTGACACATCTAAATATCATAAAAACAAAGCATTTTATAATAACATTTTATATTTCATAGAATTTGGTTCTACTAACAATAAGTTAATAAATGTATTCGTTCTTAAGATTGAATACGCTGTATCTTTATAACCGTCCAGAATAGGACACATCATAGACCTTATAGATATGAACTAGCAATTGCCTACTACTAGTTTTTGTACTAGAAGCAGTGTCGGAGGAGGTTAGAGAGAGAAACATACTTCTCTCTCTCTTGAAGTGTACCGAAATACTAAAAGAAGAAGAGAGAGGGAAGTACTTCTCTCTCTCTAGAAGTGTACCGAAGTACTAAAGGAAGAAGAGAGAGGGAAGTATGTTTCTCTCTCTAACCTCCTCCGAACAAGCCTGCTATGTATTGCCAATCCATATCTATAAGGTCTATAGGTCACATGTTTATACAGGGTGTCCCAAAGCATCCTAGCTAACGCTCGTGAAGAGGTAGAACGGATCGAGATGAACAAAAAAGTCCTATATCATTTTGCTAAATTCGCAATAGTTATTGCGTTATTAATTAAAATATCTGAGCTAATAAACGGGTGGAACCGGTTCTACCTCCTCACGAGCGTTGGCTAGGGTGCTTTGAGACATCCTGTATAAACTTTTTTGTTTAAAATGATGTGTACAATCATGTCTTAGAATCACTGAACTATACTACTGGAATGATAACAGACGACGAAAAGCATTGGGGCGAGAGAGACACAGACCGGCCCAAGAGAGACAGTTGCGAACGGGTATCTTTCCTTTTTTAACTTATTATCCTGTAGTATATATATCTACAAGGCGCGTGAGTAAGAGTGAACGAGAGATACCCGTTCGATACTATGTCTCTGTCTAACCCTCTGGCCGGTTTTCAGTCGTCTGTTATCGTTCCAGGTCTATAGTTCAGTGCTTAAAATACTGATCATTCCTCCTGAAACACCCTGTATATACATATACTTATATACATATAAGTATACACATGTATATATAATATACACTGAGAAAAAAAATACTGTTGAATCCACAACATCAATGTAATTAAAATTACTAATTAATAATTTTTAATGTCGCTAGTCATTAATTAAATAAGATAAATATTTTTATAATTCGACCTAACTAGCAATGGCTTAAACGAGTTAAGTTAGAAGAATACTCATAGGGAGACAGAGTAATTAAAATTTATTTCATAAATTCAACAATATTATTAATCAGATCAATATGCCATGCTTTCGTTTTACGAATTGAAATCTTTTCTTCAATAGCACAATACTTTTGAAGAATTTTATTATGTCAATTATATATCTACTCCCCTCAAACAAATAAGTACTCACTTTGATTAAATATAAAGTAAATAATTTGTATAATAATTAGTAAATAATTTGTATAATAATTTGTATAATAATTTGTAAGACTGTATTTATATAATTGCACAAAAAATTATTTTCTTTATATTTAGTCAAAGAAAGTATTTATTTGTTTGATGGGAGTAAATATATAGAATTGACATAATCAAATTCTTCAAAAAGATACTGTGCTTTTGAAGAAGAAATTTCATTAGATTATATAATTTATATAAAATAAAAAAATTTTTTGTATGACAAATAAATTATTTGTTACACTTAAAAAATTATAATGCATTATTTTTTATCCATGCGTTTTTAGAAAATTAGAAATGTTTTTATATTAATTACATATCTGCTTGATGCAATTGAAACATTGATGCAATCAATCATCGATACTTTTATTTATGTATGTATTTGCATTTGATTAGAATTCATATATATAATTTAATTAATAAAATATACAAGTTATTTCAATCGTAATATTTTAATTGTTAAAACAATCGTAAAATATTTTATTATTGACTTAAATAAAAATTTCTTTAAAATTTTAAGATGTCTGTTAAAAATTCAAAAGAAATTAATCTCATTTACATTTAAATCAACTGTTTTATTGTTTGTGAAGAAATTATTACCATACGTACATGGCGGCAAGTTGCCATGGCATAGCAACTACATCTACATGGTAAAAAATAGTCCCCAATACTCTCGCATATATAACGAATTGCCTCGTTTTGTCGAAATAATTCTTTTATATGATTTATTACAATAATTTATCATAAATGCAACATTTAAAATTTTTTCTAATTGTAAAAAAATATATCAAGTACCAAACAAAATGAACAATGAACGCGCAAGGCATGCGTGAGCAATGCGCGATGCCAGAACGAGGTCCCGGCTCTCACGCACACAATCAGAGAAGCCCGTACATGTGCTGCGCATAGCTCCTCTGAGGAGTTCTGCGCAGCACATGTACAGGCTTCTCTGATTGTGTGCGTGAGAGCAGGGCCGGTTCTAACCTGAGCGGGGCCGGGTGCAATGTGAAATGCTGGGCTTAAAACTTTTATATCAACTTTCATTGAGAAATCTATTTTATATATATTTATTATTCATTGAAAACATATTATATCTTATAAATAAAAATAGTTATTTTATATTATATATTTAAAAATAACAAACACAACTCTTTTTGCTTTGGCATTTTAAAAAATTTCATATAATAATATGTAAACTTAAATATAATAAAAATTATATGTAAACTTAAAAATGTATTTTTCTCGCTTTTGCTGCGGCAAAGGCATCAATCACGTTATTAAAATCAGTCTCATGAGATATGTCATTTTCTATCGACATCATTGCTATGCCCGATAGTCTTTCTTGCAACATACAAGAACGAAGATAGTTTTTAATTAATTTTAATTTTGAAAAACTCCTTTCTGAAGAAGCAATCGTTACTGGTAGAGTTAGCAATAGACGAAGTGCTATATATATATTTGGATAAACTGAACTGAGTTGGGTTTTAATCAGGTACTTTAATACATCAAACAGGCAATTTTGTTCATTATCAGGAATTATATGGATAAATGATCTTAATTCCTCCAATAGTTCTAATCCACTTATATCAGAGTCACCTTCATCTTGTAATATAATGTGCAGGTCGTTACAGTCCTTTTTCAGCTTTTCCTCAGATAAATTTTTAATGTCACGAAAACTATATAATAACCCAAAATTGTCTCTAAAATTCTGATATAGTTTGAATCGTTCATTAAGGGCGGTATTCATAGTCGGGTCTCAAAGCGATGCTTAACACCGTCTTAATAAAGATCACCTTATTTCGTTAAGATCACCTTAAGATTAAATGTATTCATAGTCGATTCTTAAGATGATCTTCGTATATAAGCAAATGCTTGAGATTACCATGTTTCGTGTAAGACTACCTTGATAAAGGCTATACTTAAGACGATGCTTATTTATGTTCGGAAATGTTCGGAATATTTCCCATGGACCAACCAATAGGATAGCTAAGTTGCTACGCGCTTCTATAAATACCGCTGAATACAAAAGTGCTGAGAATATAGCGTGTACGTACTAGTGTAACGAACGTTAAACAATTTGTGATAATTATGTGATAAAAATGGCAACTAGAAGTAAACATTATACATCGATTGAAAAAAGTCTCTTTTTACAAATTCTAAAAAAGTATAAGCATGTAATAGAAAACAAAAAAAGTAACAGTAATACGCTTCGCGAAAAAGAGGTTACTTAGAAGCAGATTTGTAGCGAATTTAATAATTCCTCCTTGATTGTGGAAGAGGTAAGAAGAATTTTTACATTATGAAACACTCTAACCTTGTAATAGCGATATAAAAATATAGTGTCTTAAATATTATTAAATATATATCTGATAAGATTTATGTACCAATAAAATCTACATGTACTGTAAAAATAAGATAAACTCAATTTCTGTGGAAAATATGCAATTTTATTATTATTTCAATAGAATATATTCAAACTATAATATATCAAGCGAGGTTCTGTTCGTAAAACTTTAACTTAATATCAATGAAGTAAAAACTAATATGTTACAATAATCTATTTGCATTTGCTGCAAAATTTCAATTGACGTACAAGTAATATTTTGTTCTCATTAGACATTTAATCTGATCATTTTATATTGTTGCAGAGAAATATTCAACAATTAAAGAAATTATGGACAAATTTGAAACAAACACAGCGAGACATTTTAACCAAAGAGAAACAGGTAAGATTTGCTACAGGTGGAGGATCGGAAGAACCATCAGCTGAACTGGATCCTGATGTTGCTATGATAGCACCAAATTTAATGAGTACAGCTCCTATACTATTTACGTCAAATATGGATGATGTCGAAATAGAAAGTAATTATATTTTTTGGTACAATTAATATGTCACTTTAATTATCTTGATTTAATAGTTACTATAATATATATTTCATAATGAAAAAATATATAATATGATCTTTATAGTTACAATGAAAATAATTTTTTATTGACAACCCAGATAACACAAGATCTTGAAGAGATGTTCTGAGGACGTCCTTGGGGATATCTTTGGAATGTCTTTAAGAGGTCTGTGCTGCCTGCGAAGGAACAGTGACATATGAATCCAATAAGAGGCAACACAGAATGATGGTTGTGAACAATTATTGTTATGTCAGGATAATAATTTACAGCCATCATCCAATGTTCGCTCTTATTAGGTTCGTATCTCACTATTAATTGAATATTCAAAGAGTGTAACACTTAATCATCGTTTTATTTTATTTTTTAGATAGAAGAGTTCAGATCCTACAAAATGTGAACATTGATAATATAGAAATAGAAGAAATTGAAGAAAATATTGACGATTTGTTTCAAAATCAATCAACTTCTACAGGTATGCATTTGTTATATAATAAAGGTTTCTTCATTAAAAATTACTTTAAGCACCAAGAATTGTTGCAAATTATTTTCAATATTTTTTTGTTTTTTTTAGAAACTCTAACAAATGTACCCAAAGAAAATGTTGGTACAGAAAATGTAACAAACTTTCCAAAGAAAAAGAAATTGATGGAAACGGAGGTCGATTTAAAAATATTAAGGATTAAAAATATAATCGAAAAGGAGAAACAACTAAGAGACATACAAATAAAACACGAAGAAAAATTAAATGCAATTAAAGAAGCCCACCTGAAGGAGATTAACAAGTTAGAATTGCGTGCATATCTAGCAAAAGAAAAATTAGCCGAATTGTTGTTGGCTAAAGAACATATGTTAAATAAAGAAAATATGCCTTAAGTTTCAAGATAAGATAGATATAATAAGATAAGATATATGAATTAAGATAAGATATATAAAAAATAGTGCAATACATAAATTTATAATACGTATGTAACAAACTCTTGACATAAGCTATAAACTGTTCTTATAAACACAATTTTATCATGAGTGTATTTTAATGCCTCCTTTCCTTCTTCTCTCTCAAGGATTAGCAATGAATAACTCAATAAAATAAAACACAAAATTAGTATAATACACAAAATCTGAAAGTTTATTTCCACAACTTTATAAATAATAATAATAATTTTTTGTTTCTTGAATTGGAAAATTTAGCGGACTAAACCTTCAATAAGAGCTTGTCTTACTATAAATCCTTCACCAGGTTGCCAATGTGGCGCATTTACAGGAACGTCTTCATATTCAATATCATCTTCATCATCAGGAAGTTCATCGCGAAATATGAGAGTAAATTATGTAAAACTGCACACGCTACTACAATTGTTGTAGAACATACTAATTTTGTACTAAGTCCTCTTGACAAACATGGGAATCGTCGTTTCCATACGCCGTAGGTTCTCTCGACTATTTGTCGTGTTCTTCCATGAATAGCGTTGTAGCTAAAATAATATAGTATGTACAATTAATTAATACATACAATTTTTTTATAAATTTAACATAAACATCTACACACGTATATTTCTAATTGCGATTATACTTTTTTATTTTTACTATAAGCAGTATTTCGTTTTAATATTATGAAACAACAGAAGTATACTTACGTTAATTCCTCATCTGTTTGAGGATTTCCAATAGGTGTTAAAAGAAATCTAAGAGCAGGATAACCTGCATCGCCAACCAATTTGCCAGGTAATCTTGTGCATAACGCATGTATAATCTTGAATTTTGGAATATCCTACTATCGTGCTGACTACCTGGATATTCTGGTACAATATCCAGAAACTCCATCCTTGGCCCAATGACAGTCTGCATATAATACAAATTGTTTTTAATGATACTAATACTTAAATCACAGGACAATAGTGGAATAACAGTTATGATGGATGAAATTTTAGTTTCGTAACAAACTGGAAAATTTTATAATTATTACTGATGAAGATCCTTGGTAGAACAAAAAATCATGATGAGATCAAAATGATTGGTCTGTTCTTGTTAACTGAACTGACTAAAGTAGTTAAAAAAAATGTACAGATATATAGAATAACATATACTTGTATAACATTTGAATTATCACACTTCAGTGTGTGTAATTTTTCGAACTATTGCAGCCAGTTGAGTTAAAAAGAACAAACCAGATATGTTACAAGAAATGCTAATTTTTAAATCACGATTCGATTATTTTCTCGTCGTTTTGTTATCATTTTGATGTTATTGTGATTTTCTGTTTTACCTGTGAGATAGATCTTTTTGGAAATATATTCATATAAGAGTGTATAATAGTTATTTATTTTAAATAATGAAGAACATACCTGCACATTTAAGGAAAAATATCCTTTTCTGTTGCGATACATTTCATCAAGATCTTGAAATCGTGTATGAGTCAAATGGACATGTGTACAGTCAATTGCACCATCGATTCCGGGTAAGCCTATTGCTCCAGCACCATAACCAAGGACTCTGAATAGCTCGTGATTTTCATTTTGCCTTTCTTGTGTGGGAGGCATTTTAATTATTTGTGAAATTAAAGCAGCAATTAAACTTGATACGCGGAAAATAATCCTTGATACAGTTGGTTGTGATAATGAAATAGTGTCTCCAATAACTACCTGAAATATTAATATCTTCTGGTTATTTAATATTATAATCTTTAATTAAAACAAATATGTAGTTATATCATTCATAGATAATATAGAAGTTACATATAACTTCTTACCTGAAAACTTGCACTTGCATAAAATCGTAAACATGTTAATAATTGCATTGCAGGAGAAATAGGTAAATCACGATTATTTATTTTTATTAAATCTTCTATCATAGGTAATATTCCATACAAAATTCTTTTGAGAATCTAAAACGTTTTTTAAACTCCAAATTATTATAAAATTCGAAAGGATTAGCTCCATCACGGATGTACCATTTCGGAACTCGTATTACTTCAATGTTGTCGTCGTCAATCTCTAAATCTTCAATATTAATCAATTGCAAATCCATGCACTCCATATCTATCACTGCAAATGTAACTTTTTAGTAATTTAAAACCTTTTTCTTTGGTTATGTATTAAGCTTCTCTTAAAATAGCTGTCAAAAATTAAGCCAATAGAAACTTTTAAGACTATCTTAAGAGCACATCCGACTCGACTTGACGAAGACCGTCTTATTTACCCCATTTTACGTCATATAAGATCATCTTATTTGAAAATGACCTTTATAAAGGAAATGCTTAAGGCGCGATCTCAAGATCATTTTAAGTAATGACTATGAAACTAGACGGCATCTTAAGACCGTGCTTAAGACGATCTTAAATATAAGACTCGACTATGAATACCGCCCTAAATGATTGTATGGCCTGGTCAATAATTAAAAGGAAATATTCGATGCGAAATTTTTCCTCCTCTTGGGCTATTACCTCATCAGCACATTCATAATCAAATTGACGTGTTGTAACAGCAATCCTTTTTTGAGGAAAATAAGGTATTATGTTATTCTCTGCTGCAATATCTTTTGCAATTCGCACACTTTCGTCGTAACCAGTAGTTCTAAAAGTTGACAGTCTGTTGAGTAGAGCATCTAGAAGTGATATTGCGACATCCATTTGTATAATCTTTTTTGTTGCAGCAATTTACTCACTCTGTTCACTTGTACAAGTAATCCGTACCATATAACGGTTGATAATATAAATTGATAAGATTTAATTTCTTTCAACAGAGGTTGTGTTTCGCTAGCAACTTTTGCGTCTTAGGCTCGCTTAAAATTTCCTCAAATGTTTTTATAAGTTCTCTAACTTGGAATCGTACAGCTTTTACACTTTCTATCCGGCATTCCCATCTAGTTTCAGATAATGATTTTGGTGTAAGCTTTAAATATTTTTTCGCAATATCGTATCTATAGTTAGAAGCTGACAGAAAAGTATATATACGTTGAATAACTCCAAAAAATATAATAGCCTTGGAAGAAACACTAGCAATATCGGAAAGTACGAGATTTAAATTATGGCAACCACATGGAGTGAAAAATGCTCTTTGATTTTCTCGTAATAATTGTGCCTGGACACCAGATCTATCATATGTCCTTTCATATTTGCCCTGTTGTCATATCCTTGTCCTCTACAATTTTTTAAATCAAGTCCAAGATCTGTTAGATGTTTTTTAAGGTTTGTGTTAATCCCAATCCGTTACTGTCTTTGACAACCGAAAAACCTGTAAAACTTTCACAAATTTGTACTTCGTCTTCATGTGCATAAACGTAGCGTATTATGCAGGATAGTTACTCCTCATGGGAAGTATCAGGTTTGCAATCAAGGAGAATTGAAAAATATTTGGCAGCCCTCACACGATCAGTCACTGTATTTCTAATTTGATTCCCCATCAATGATATTAATTCAGTTTGTATATCTTTGCTGAGATAATGAACTTTGTTTTTTTTATTTTTTACTTCATTGACATGTTCCATCAAAACAGGATTGTACCGAGACATAAGTTCAATTAATCCCAAGAAATTCCCATTATTTTTTGTAAAAAGTACGTCAGACGAACCTCTTAAAGTTATATTATGCTCAGATAGGTATTGGATAATAGATATTATTCTTTCTAAAATATTCCTCCATTTTTGTTTTTCTTGGATAAAGAATTTTTCAGATATGTGAATAATATTATTTTTGTTTGTAAGCCTCTTGCGTGCATCATTCCACATATCCATTGATTTAAAATGTACTTTAGACAATTCATGATGCTTTAATCTCTCTGATGTGTGCTGCCAGTCATTAAACCCATCGGTCTCAAGTTGACCTAAACCAGTTCGAAATAACTTGCATGGGAAACGAAAAATACGATTTTTCTGTTTTGAGTATGTTAACCATGCCCTATCAATTAGTTCTCCATTGCTCATTTTTCTGTTATATATATTTTGGAAAAGGATCTGTTCTTGTCATCTTTTGGATAGTAATGTAGGTAATGTCTTTCAAGGCCTTTTTCTATTAAAAATGTTTTCTGAAATTGAGTTAGACATAATGGCCAGATACCTATATCTTCATGTTTTTTATAATCGAGAGCACTTGTACTTTCTTTCTCAGTATTTATTGTGTTCTAAAAATAAAAATTTATATAATATATATATAAAAGAAAGTTAATATATGAATAATAAATAAATAAATAAATAAGCCTATTATTGTTCTTAAATCTAGTGCAAACAGCACTAATTTTTTTAATATACTTACAGTTCCTATACTTAGATTATGTTCAAGATTATGTTCCAAGCTAATATAATCTTGAAAATCCTGATTTTCATTTGTACTTTCCATTATTGCACATGAATGTTGTGAACTTGTACCAGGTATTTCTTCGGTACGTTCATTTTCTAATGTACTTTCTATTTTCAGAAATTTGTACATGGCATCTTATTGTTTTAATATACTCATCTCTGGCTTTGCCTTTCCTCTCCTTTTCTGCATTACTAACATATTTCCTACCAAAATCTCTGTCTCTACTAGTCATGATTTAAAAAATATATAATTTAGAATATATACAAATGGAAGGGGAATTGCTTATACCTTTCGTGGAACGAGCCTGTGTCTATTATCTGGGACAGACAAAAATATTATAGTAATCGCGACTCCCAAACGCCCACAATATGCATACGCAGATATCGTCGTACGTATGTTTTAAGCGCGCTTCTTCTCTTGCCAAACAGTAGGTAACCATGGCAACGACGATATCTGCGTATGCGCGGGACCGATCAAACCGCGGGGCCGCGTGCAATGCACCGTTCGCACGCCCCTAACGCCGGCCCTGCGTGAGAGCCGGGACCTCGTTCTGGCATTACAGTGCGAGCGGCATTTGTCCGGTACAGTGAAGGGAATGATGCAAAAGTATTGAGCACGTGTACACGCACCGGCAGGAATGGAGTTCCTCGGTAAATGTATGCGTATATGTGACAGTCGAAAGCGTCACCGCATAACACGAAGCGCGACGTATGTGTCACTTGAAGCGCGGAGGAGATCAAGCAGCGAAGGAGAAATTGGTAGGAGGCAATCCGATGTTGCATCCTTTTCGCAAATCGCACGATCGAGAGAGAAAGCAATGCAAGACGTGATGTCAGTTAGAGGTGTCCCTACAGCCGTCTCACTCACTCGACGCTCGAATGGAGAGAGAGCGAGTGAGAAAGTTATAGGACACTGCGCTGTCTCTATCGGCTTCTCGTTCGCTCCAATATCGAGCTGTCATCCTTTCCTTTTTTTTCCTTTAAGAAATGTAGCTGAGCCGCGTGCATTAATTATATTAATGAATAGATATTAAATATTAAAAAATATTAATAAACATTAATACTTATAAATAAATATTAATATTAATTATTAATAAATATTAATATTAATTATTAATAAATATAATATTAATAAATAATTAAAAATATTATAATAGATAAGCTCGCGCGTGTTATAAAACAAATAGATTGGTAAGAATTAGGCCTATAACGAGTAATTATGAGTGTTTTCATAGTAATTAACTTTATTATTATATAAAAAGAGAGAATGGAAAATGGCGGTCATAGGGAGTAGTAGTGTGTTGACGTGTGGAAAGTTTCACGGAAAGGAAGAGGTGGAGGAAGATAAGGAGAAAGGTGTGGGAAGAGGAGGTGATAGAGGATAACCGGAAGAACTCGAGGAAATGGAGGAGGATATGGGGATGCAGGACAAAAGGAGTTTCACAGGTGGAAAGAAGTCAGGATTTCGGAGTTAAAGGGATTGGAGCAATGAGAGGAGAGAGGGAGATGGTGGCGACGAGGAAGGCAGCAGAAGAAAGAGGAACTAAGGAATGATCGATAAGTAAGTGATCGGTAAGGAGGAAAGAGTCAGAGGTATTCGTACGTACCGGCCGGCAGCGGGAATGAGACGCTGAGACAACAGGTGGTGGCGACACAGGAAAGCCGGCAAGCCACGTGCGCGATACATGTGCCGTGATAGGTTAGTTGGATACGCAGTGGTGCATGGAGAGCAATAGCTGCGAAATAGTGACTTGATAAGAGAGAAATAAAAATGGCTTGGGAAGACGAGGTGCTGAAAGAATTGAGGGGGATAGGGAAAGGACTGAGAGGTGTGGAAAAAGAGCTGAGGTTGCTGAGAGAGAAAGGACTGATAATAAGGGAAAGAAAAGGGAGTGAAAGTGATAGGTTAGAGAGTGAGGAGGTAGAGGAGAGAAAGAAGGACGAGACAGGGGCTGCAAAGGAGGAGGAGGAAGAGAAAGAATGGAAGAGGGAAGGCGCTTGGCGAAGGGAAAAAGAAGCAGAGGAAAAAGAGAAGACAGGCGAAAGTGTTGGGGGGAGGGGAAGGAGAGAGGTGACAGGTGGCAAGGGCGTGAGGAAGAGAGAAGACGGTACAGAAAAGGAAGAGGAGACAGGGGGAAGAGGAAAAGTTGGTGGAAGTGAGGGGGAAGGAAGAAAGAAGATGGAGATGTGGAGCAAGAGTGAGGGGGAAAGAGCAGTGGAAATTGCGAAGGAGCTGAAGAGACTCAGAGCGAAAGGACGGAGAATAACGGAGAGAGATGAAGAGGAAAGTGATGGGGTGGAAAGCAAAGAGGAAGAGGAGAGGATTGAGGAGGAAGTCGAAGATGAGAAGACGGAGAGGAGAGTAAAAGAAAAGAAGAGAGAAGACGTCGCGAGGAAAGAAGAGGAGGTAGGGGGCAAAGGGAAGGCGGGAAGTGAAAGGGGGAAGGGAAGTAGAGCGGTGACGCGTGATAAGATCGAGGAAGGGAAGGGAAATGAGAGGAGGGAGAGCAGGAAAAAAGAAGTGAAGGAAGGATGGAGGGGTGAAGGGGAGGGACGTGAGAAGAAGGAAAAGGGGGAGGAGAGAAGAAGGATGGAAGAAAGTAGGAGAGGGGAGTTTATCGAGATGGAGGAAGACAGGGGATCGAGGGATGAGAGAGAAGAGGGTAGCTGGTCGAATTGTACGGAGGAGGAAGAGGAAGAAGATGCGGTAAAAGAGGTATGGAAGAGGGTGAAGGGTAGAATAGATGAGGAGAGGAGAAGAGAAGAGAGAGAAGGAACAAGGGGGTTGGCAGGGAAAAGGGAGGAGCGGTAAGAAGGGAAAGGAGCAGGAGGAATCTAGTATGGAGGGGGATAGAAGGGGACAGCTTTGAGGAAAGATGTGGATGTCTGAGGCGGAAATTGGAGATAGTTTTGGGAAGAAAGGTGGGGGTAAGGGATGTGGAGGAGAGATTCGGTGAGGGGGAAAGAAAATATTGCTAGTCGTAATGGAGAAAGAGGAGGATAGGGATGAAGTACTGGGAAGAAAGGGTGAGATATAGGGGAGGTGGAGGATGAATGTGGACGAAGATTTGACGAGGGAAGAAAGGAAGATGAAATGGAGAATTAAAGAAAAGGCGAGGATAGAGAGGAGTAAAGGGAGTTGGGTAGTTTTTGACAGTAGAAGATTATGGATAGAGGACAGGGAATGGAAATGGGATGAAGAGAGAGAGATTTGGGAAGAAGGCGAGGGAGAGTAGGGATGAAAGGGGATAGAGGGAATGCAGGTAAGGAAAAGGTTGGAGGGAGATGGAGGGAAAGAGAGGAAGGTGTCTCGGCGTTTGTTGGCTTTTCAATAAGTTACAGAGACCCAGGCAGGCCAAGCTATAGGAGCAAAGAAGGAGCGAGACGTACGGAAGAGAGGATGAAGGAAAGAGGAGGAAGATGAGAGGAAAAGAGAGAACAGACATGCCGAGACGGAAGGAACGAGGGACGAGGGAACGAGAGGGGAGGGCGTATGGCTTTATATGTTTCAGATGTCTGACAAGCCAGGATAGAGGGGCATGTAAGGAGAGAGAATACGTAAAGAAGAAGAGGGTAGGTGAGGCAGGAAGAGGGAGAGGAAGGATGGAGAGGCAAAAGGGATGGAAGGACGCAAGGAAGGAGAAGGATAGAAAGATGAGGAAAGCAGAGGGGAGAGAAGGACGATGGAAAAGGGCAAGGAGGGTTTGGTGGAAGAGTGCCGTGGAGAGGGGAGGGGGTTCGTAGTATGTAAAGGTTGTTAAGGGCCAGATCGCGGGGGAGAGGGGAATATTGTGTGTAAAAGGTTTTGGTACGCTCCTTGAAAAAGCGCCTTGTAAACCCTGAGGGGATATACAATAAACATATCTAATCTAATCTAATCTAATTATATAAAAAGAGTTACAAGATTCTTTAAGACGGAACGGATGACGGAACTGTGTATCGAACGTCCATAGTCAACAATACTAAAATGTTAAAAAAATACCTCAAAGGTGTTGCGTCAAAAACACCAGCGATTCGCAATTATTTAAAATAAAATTTGACATATCCATAATTTAAATGTACCCATTTGTTCACTGCTGAAGAGACACAAGTAAGTGTCGAAACGTTCCGTCTCTTAAAGAATCTTGTAACTCTTTTTATATAATAATAAAGTTAATTACTATGAAAACACTCATAATTACTCGTTATAGGCCTAATTCTTACCAGTCTATTTGTTTTATAACACGCGCGAGCTTATCTATTATAATATTGTTAATTATTTATTAATATTACATTTATTAATAATTAATATTTATTTCTAAATTAATATTAATATTTATTTCCAAATATAAATATTTATTAAAATATTTTTTAATATTTAATATTTATTCATTAATAAAATGAATGCACGCGGCTCAGTCACGTTTCTTAAAGGAAAAAAAGGAAAGGATGACAGCTCGATATTGGAGCGAACGAGACGCCGATAGAGACAGCGCGGTGTCGTATAGCTTTCTCACTCGCACTCTCTCCATTCGAGCGTCGAGTAAGAAGGCTATAGGGACACCACTAACTGTCATCACGTCTTGCATTGCTTTCTCTTTCGATCGTGCGATTTGCAAAAAGGATGCAACATCGGATTGCCTCCTACCAATTTCTCTTTCGCTGCTTGATCTCCTCCGCGCTTCAAGTGACACATACGTCGCGCTTCGTGTGTATGCGGTGACGCTTTCGACTGTCACACATACGCATACATTTACCGAGGGACTCCATTCCTGCCGGTACGTGTCCGTCTCATTTCTGGTATCACTGATGCAATACTTTCTAATGTGCAAGTCGTATCGTGTCGTAATTCGTAGTGTCTTTTCTAATCTTAGCCACAATTTCTGCTAAGAAATAGATATTTCTTTTATATTAGTGCAATAAATTCAGTGATTATGGCCGACAAAGAGACAATAGATCTTTTGAATGAATGGGGCTTTGAAGACAGCTTTATCCAACATTTTAAAAGTAAGTATTATTATTATTATAAAATAAGTATGGTTATTATATGTATATAGAGTTTAATTGTGTGAAATAAAATAATTAGCGTATTTTGAGTAACAAATATAGAACAGACCGGCATAATACGTTATAGTTGCATGTTTACATAATTTTACATAACTTTTTTTTCTTTTATACTTTATACATTTTATACAAAAATAAAATCAAGAGACACGGTAGTGTCTCGCGCCAAGTACCGCGCAGCAGCAGCAAGGCACTCCGGGTATCTTTACGCGAGCCGGCCAGTTGAGAGTACTCGAGATTATCAGACCTCAATAACCGCTGAACGGATTGAGTTTTTACTAGGCTTAATCGATAGCTTAAGTTTAAATTATATAAGGAAAGTGTCATTATTTTTGCTCTACATGTTATATAAACATTATATATTACGACGCAAAGTCGAGATGTGGAAATTTTCGTTTGAGAAACGTCACCGTCACCGTCACCGTCGCTGTCGTCATCGCTACACGTATACTACACGTACACAACACATGCATAGATATATATAGTAGTATCGCGCTACACGTATATACACGTACACAAACATGCAATAAATAGCAATGTATGCATCTTGTACGGTTGACTTGTTTGGAAGATCGCGCTAGCAGTGCTCTGCGACATTGACAACATGCGTTATAGCGGCACGTGCGCGGTTAACCTCACCTTCGAGTCGATGGTATTTAGAAATATCACAATGTATGTGTGTGTTTGTGTATGTGTGTGTCTGAGCCGTTTATCAAGATTTAAGAGTATATTAAGGGGTTTACATTTCAATTTTATTTTTTTATAGTGCCGCAAAACAATGTTTAGAAAAACTTTAAATTGTATCTTTATACGGGTACGTACAGGTATTAGAGCGACTTTTATGAGCACTACTTTATGTCCAATACAACTGATGTGGAATTAGCCAGTATAGATTGCGACAAGGTAATCAATTACAATAGTACATTATAATTAGTTAATATTTTTATAAATTATTACCAGAATGTATGAAATTACTCCCA